>VYXD01011734.1:268462-353234 GCA_013397195.1 Hylia prasina
AAAAAAAAAGAAAAGAAAAAAAAAAAGAAGAAAGAAAGAAAGAAAAAAGAAAGAAAAAAGAAAGAAAAAAGAACAATGACAGGATCCCAAATACGCAGATCTGAGTTTTAGCACTAATGTGTCATTGCCAGATATTAATTTTCAATTTTCTTCTTGCAGAAGGAGTAGCTTTGTCAAGGTCATGCCACACATAAATCATTTCTCTGTTTAAGCAAGGTCTTGCTAAGGCAGCTGTAATCAGGACCTTCTGTAAATTAGGGTTTCTATCTAAGGAATGCATTCTTATTTCAAATGACCCATTGCCAATTTTTTTCCCTTTCTTCTTTTGTTTTTAACATCTAAGTGATTTGCAAACTTCTTGCATTTCAAGGACATAATTAAGAATGCTGATTACATTGACATCATTCTGAACTTCAACACTGAAGAATGTGAACAGCACTCATTGCTTTTTAAATAATTCTGTCCCATCCTCTACCAATAAACATAAGTGATAGAACTTGAGAAGTAAAGCAGGTCATGTTCCCTCCTCAAGAGGTGCTAGGCTGAGAATGTAGGTCTTTATGCATCAAGAAAATAATGTATCTGGTAATATGTTGTCCCAAAAAGAAATAACCTGTGTTATGACAAGGCTCAGGCTTGATGAGAGTAAAAGAATGCTTCTCCAATGCCATTATATTTTCAAAGTACACATTAATACATTTTATTTTTAAATGCCAGTCATGGCTGTCATTAGTGCTGTTATTATGAATTACTAAGACCTCCATCCATTAGTTTGGCCACAATGTTCTTAATTAATAGGTGACCTATCATTAACCAGATATCATATTTTACATAGATTGTCTGTGGTAACCTGAGACAAATACCAATGCATAATTAATCTTTTTTAAAAAAATTAATTCTCAATATATGATGCAGTATGGATTCAAAACCAGAAAGGTACTAATTAGAATTTTAATTAGCCTTGCATATGCTAAGTGTATTCTGCAATGCTCAGTGCAACAGAATTGTTGATCAGGGGAATGGTTTAAAACTCCTGATGAGGTTAGAAAAACAGCTCAATAGTAATGTGATTCCAGTGCTGCTCAAGAAGGATAACTGGAGATCCATTTTTCTGTAGCCTTTTTCCTGTCTCACAACTGTGATTCTAGAGCAGTTTCAAATTAGTAAAGAGGTTAAGGAGTGGAGATGTTACTGTAGTGGTCTCCATCTGCCAAGGAATCACGGAGAGCAAGTACTGCTTTATCCAACCGTGACATTCCACTTGCAATGTCTTCATTGCAAGAGCTTCTGCGTGTTCCAGTCTGTGAGTTTGCATTGGTAGACAATGAAGTTCTCTACAAGGAAATTTCACACCAAATGAATGCCTCAAGTTCATCTAAACCAGCATGTATTGTGCTCCTGCTTGCGACAGCAATTAGAGGAATTTTTTTCAGAAATTGTGAACAGCCAACCTGTGACAGGTGGCAGAGCACCAAGCATGAATCTGGGTAACACATCAGAGAACCTTCTGCATATCTCCCAAAGTTTTGTTTTTTTCTCCATGTCTCTTGATTATTTCATTTTGTTTTCTTTTGTTCTCAGACATTGATAGGAACCTGAATAATTGAAAAATATCACCTTTTGCTGTTGTGAGGATCCTTGTCTCTCTGCTCTTGGGCTCTTTCCTTCCTTCCATCTGTTATGTTCACAAAGGCCCACGAGTGCAGTTTTCTGCACTGTTTTACAAAGGCAGCATTGTGGTTTTGAAGGCCATCAATAAAACCTGGATTTTGGCTTGTCCTTTCCTCCTCTTGCACGCTCTTACCCCCTGACTGTGCTCTCTAGTCTGGATCTCCAGCAATTGTCCATGTCCCTCAGACCAGCCCTGCTTACCCTCCCCTGTAGGGAACAAACTACTGAACACTGTGAGACTTGGATGCTGTCAATGAAAGCTGCACAAGTATCAAACTTTCAAAGATCCTTTCAGAAGTTATCAATATCTGACTTGTTAAGAGACTGTATAGTGGAACAGCTGTTCATTCAACATTATTCCAAAAAATTGAAGTAGGGAAACAATGGCTAACTTTTAGACAATAAGAACTTTCTGGGAGATCTTCAGTATATTTAGAATTTTTTTCTACTTTCTTTTTAACTCCCTTAGAGCTTCTTCAAGGACTAGAATCTTAGTAGCTATTCCAGGAAATTGCTTTTAGTGTGGCGTTAGAAGTCCTCAGCAGAAAACAAGGAAGTGCCATGCTAGCAAATTGACAATAGTGAAGAGCTACATATTTGGAATTAAAGTAAAACATTTTGTCGTTCCTATTGAAGATTTCCATTCAGTTCTAAAGTAAGCTTATGTTATGAATGGGAAAAGCAATTTTTACACAGTTGCTCAAATGACAGTATTCTTGCAAGGTTTTGCTTTTGTATATCCTTTCAGAAGGAAAATACATACTTTTTAATTTTCTGAGGAAGCAATTGATAGTGACTGAGTAATGGAAATATGAAATTTTCCTTTGGGTGACAGCACGAACTGTTCAAAAAATTTTTTTAATTTTATTTGTTTAATGACTATGCTTTGGAATTCCTATTTGAAAAAAATCATTATTTTCCTATTTACTCTCAAACAGATTCACCTGTTCTTCTGTTAAGTGATATTGCAGATACTGAGGATAATATAATACGGGTCTTTCTGTTACCATTAAAATTTATCATATCAGAACCAATGGAGGAAAGAAAGATTGTTTATTATATTAGCTTTTTGGCAAAAAACAAAGCCACAGTCAGATCCAATTAATTAATCTTACAGTGTCTGCTTCACCTTAAAACAATTCAGTGTAATGTTATTTCACCATAGGCCCCAGCAATCCTAAAAACCTTTTTGATTGTGTATCAGAAATATCATTAATGGCCTCGTTTTTGCTTTTAATGTACAATAACAGCTTCCAAGGAAAGCAGTGTGTCAGTTCTGATGCAGAAGGACATTTCTCTGCTCTCATTTTTGTCACAGAAACCCCCACAAATATAAGTTTGAACAGCATTAGGTGATCATAGAAAGGGTTGGGTTGAAAGGGACCTTAAAGATCATCTTGTTTCACACCCCTTGCGATGGCAGGGACACCTTTCCCCACACCAGGCTGCTCAAAGCCCCATCCAATCTGGCCTTGAGCACTTCCAGGAATGGGGCATCCTCATCTTCTCTGAGAAACCTGTTCCAGTGGCTCACCAGTCCCTGTTTGTCTTCCTAACATCAATCTAAACCTTTCCTCTTTAAGATTAAAAACTTTCTCCTTGTTCTGTCACTAAAATAGGAAAGTATGTCTCTACAGTCATGTTGCTGCTGCTCCATAAGTGGTCCACCTGCAGAGAGACGAAGAGGGAAGGCTGCCTCTTACCTCTCTATTTGATGTTCTGCACTGAACTCCAACCTTTGCATCAGCAAAGATTTAAGGACTTGATTCTTTGCTATTGTGTGTAGTGGCTGCAGTATAAAGCCCTGAAGATTTCCTCACCTCCTGGTTCAAAAACGTGCATTTTGTCTCCGTGAATCTTCTTGCTGGCCCTTGAAGAGGACAGCCACCTCTGTGGCAGGCCAGGAGGTGACAGCCTTTGACTTCACAGGTTCTTTTGCTTCTCTCTACTGTGCTCTTCATGAATATGTGTAGGAATGGAGAAAAAGGAGCTCATAACCTCAATTTTGTCTCACCTGAGGATTTTTAGAGGACATGGCAATGTAACTCTTAAGACTGGCACAATATAATAGCCAACTGATGTCCAAAATGTAAGTTAGATGTACTGTCCAGATCTGAACTCAATTACATGGCCAAAATATAATGATATGTAATTTTTCAGAGGTGTGGAGGAGTCCAGCAGCTTATTGCTAACATATATCACTCAGGTTAACAGTTTCTTTTTTTTTTTTTATTATCAGACAGAATTGTACTAGATATAATGGTGCAGCAAAGTCCAAACTATTTTTGTGGATTATGACAATAAAATTTTGTTTTAATCCATCCATTATAGTTGACCATAATAAGAACAATTTAAAATTATGAGTGAATCACCAGCAGGAAATAAAATTCAAAACTGAGTGTTGGGTTTGACTATGCTAAGCAGAGGAAACTGTCTTCTAGTATAAAATAGCTGTCCTGTTCAGGTGTCACAATAAATTTGTCAGCTCCAATAAAATGTAGAAAGTATTGTTTTTCTAATATCAGTGAAAGATGATGTCCATTTAAATTTGATTTTTCATTAATTTCTAATTGGCTTAAAATCCAGTCTAACTACATGTCTTTCATTCATAACTTGTTTAAAAGATTCTAATTCTCATAGATAAATAGGCATGCTGACATTTTTCATTTTCATCCATCATTAAGTTTCTTATGGCTGAGGTTTCTGGTTGTGTATTGCCTTTCCACTGTGCTATCAACTTATGAAATAACTGAGTTCAGATTGGATCCATTTATTTCGTTCAGTGCCTTATCTGCCTCTTTCCCCCACTTTTTTGAACACTGCCGAGGGTCATATTGAAAAACTATCTCCAATTCCAACTGAAATCAACCAGGAAATGGCTTTATTTTACTTTTAGCTGCGACTGAAATCAAACAGGACTGCATCATTTCATAAAATGGTCATTTACAATGCAGTAGCATATATGCTATGTTGAAAGTACCCTAAATTTCTTATATATGCCTGTTTTTCATTTCATTCATTTAGAATTGCTTAAGAAATAGAAAATGTTGTGAAAAGTGCTGGTTTTGTCTGAAGCAGACAATTTTCTTCATAGTAGCTGCTACGGAGCTGTTTGGGATTTGTTGAGAACAGTGCTGATAACACAGGGATGTTTTCATTATTGCTGGGCAGGGCTTCCACAGAGTCAGAGTAATTTCTGCACCTCACCCCACCAGTGAGGAGGCTGGGACACAGCTGGGACATCCCAGGGATATCCCAGACCAGGTAGTGTCATGCTCAGCAGATAAAGCTGAAGGGAAGAAGAAGGAAGAGGGGATGTTCCGAATGAAGGGATTTGTCTTGCCAAGTCACTATGGCACGTGGAGGGGCCCTGCTCTCCTGGGGGACATGGCTGCACACCTGCCAGTCCATGGGAAGGGGTGAATCAGTTCCTTGTTTTGCTTTGCTTGTGTGCATGGGTTTTGCTTTCCCTGTTAAACTGTTTCTGTCTCAATCAGTGGATTTTCTCACATTTACCCTTCCAATTGTCTCCCCCATCCCACCAGGAAGGAAATGAGGAAGTTGCCGTGGGGGCGTGAGTTGCAGGTTGGGATTAAACCATGGCAGTCCTATAGAGAAGTAGGGTGCCACTGAAAAAATGCATATTTTTTGGATAAAAGAGACATTTCTGTATACAGGAAAGAGAGGATTCTAGAAGGTACTTAGTACTAGGCTCTGAAGGGCAAAATAAATTAAAAGAGCATTCCTTTCAGTTGCACAGAGAGACTGAAAGAGAATGTCAGACACTAGAGGCCGAGTGTGTGTTTGGATGCATCAGTTTCAGTAAGAGGGAGCGCTGAATGGGAGATAGGGAATTAGAAGTTCCTCACACTTTGCTTTTATTTGCAAATGCACTTTTCCAAGGACTGCTTTCAGAGGCAATTTGTAATATGTTTTCATTCTGCTTTAATCCTTATCCATGTTTTCAGTGATCCAGGAGGGTCATCAGGGTGACTTTTAAAATCTGTAGCTTGTTTTTGAAGATATAGGGCTTGTTCTATATTTGTAAATATATAATTTAATGGTATCTTTTACAAGAGTGAAGAGAATGGAGTGATGACTGCAGGATAGATTTTCCTGTTGCTGTGGGACTGCAGGAGGTTGGGAATTGTTTTTCTGTATTTCACCTGGTCCTTGTACTCCTTTTTTTGAACTTCCCGTGGTAGTTATTGATAAGGATAGCATAGAAGATGTGTGTAGGGAAACTGTTGTCATTCTTGAAATTTATGACTTATAAAATGGGCTAATCTTTCCCAATGCATTTTTTTTATGAGGCTGATGTTAGACATAGACATATTAGACATGTTAGATCAGTCTATTAAAGAAACTAGAAATCAATCAGTTATATTTTATAGCAGTTTTCACACATTCCTCTGTTCCTCACGTCTTTATCTTCACTTTTTAATGGAACTAATTTTGTTAAAAGGAGATACTAGGAAATTGCCTCAATTATATTGCACGAGACATTCAAGTATAAGGATGCTAAAGTAAAAAGTCTTATGTGCAGGTCTGGTAAACTGATAGAAATGGTTTTAATATATATGGTAAAGATCCAACGCCTATTATGAAATGTAGAGAGTGAATATTAATTCACTGAGTGTTGTCTCAGGCTGTTTTCTTGTTAACAGTCCTCTAAAGAACATGGCATTTCCCATCTGCTCATGAAATAGTCACCAGGTCTACCTCAGGAACGACAGCTGGCTCACTGTGCTCTCTGAAATGTGTGTCCTGGATACAAACTGGCTCAGGACTCTCCAACGTTTTCACTGCTGGCTGTTTGAAAGGTTTTTCATCCTATACTTGCTGTGTTCCTTATACTCTTTCACTGAGCATCTGGGGCTGTAAGGATAGAAAGAATGTTGACCTGAATCTCTACTGCAGTTCATGGCACCCCTCCAGAATTTTGGGCACTTTCTGTGTGTGCCAGGAGGACAGAAACATTATTTCAGTGACAGGGTGCCTTTGGCAAGGGCTGATATCAATATCCTTGCAGCCCTTCTTTAGGGTCTCCAATATGCTGAGTAAACCTAGCAGAGAGCATGCACTCTATGCCATCATATCAAATATCCACAGGGTCAGAATGGAAGACCTCCAGGGCTGAATGCAAGAGGTCTGACAGCATGTGCTATATCTCAAAAAATTCCAAGATGCTCATATTGGCTCCCAGCTCTCTGTGTGCAACTGTGTGTTGGTGATGATAAAGGAGAGGAGGTTGGGGGAGGGTAATATATTTCTCTTTTGTGCATGATTTTCCTTCACTCATCCAATCCTGCCCTGCATAAGCCATGAATTCACAGACATTTGGCATGAGCTCCTTGAGGTCTGGCAAGGGGGTAGCACAGGAAAAGGAAAGATTACCGGAACAAAGCCTGATATTTCATAAGTGGCTTACAGAACATTAAGTGCAATGTTTTGTTCCAGTAGATTTTAGAATTCCTTGCAAATAAAGCTGGAACCCAAAAGCAGTACAGTTTAGGTTTTGGAGAATTAGACCCCTTAACTCTTTTTACTGATTTATTTGAATGAATTTCAGATTTTAAATTGCACCTCCTATAATGATTGAATGTACTTTCCGTATACCCAGTATTTATGGTGCAGCTGTTGGCAATGTTAATGTGAAAAGCACATCTCCTGAACGTTGTCAAGCTCTTATTGTCACCTTTAGTTCCCTGGGAGATGGGGACAGAATTTTATTTCAGATTAAAAGGGAGAAAACTGTTACCTTTCAGCGAAAACATATATTTATGTTTCTGGATGTCTCTAAAGTGACTCAGACAAGGAGACACATATTTGAGTTATTGTTACTCGATTTCATTATGCTTGGTGCCTGGGTGGCTATACTATATTTTATGCTGCAAGGTTTAGAGTTGTTTTGGAAAGGAAGAGAAGGGAAACTTTTTTTGGATCTTGATAAGGATGATAAAATGTAAATTCTAAGGGCAAAATTCAGAGGTGATGCCTCTGTTGAGAATGCAAGTTCGATTTTTCATACATGACAGTCATTTAAATTCAGGCTTCATCGTATCTTTTCTCTCTTTTCCACCTATTTCTGCCTGGTTTTCAATGAGTAAATATGTCAAAATTGATGAAAAGTAGATGCTGGTAGCCTATAGGAGATATGAATTAAAATATGATGATAACAAATATAGGCTCAAACCCACCACACACAGGGATCTGACTTCATAATATGTTTTAGATGTCTAATCAGTAAGTCTTCCTGAGGTAAATGTTTAAACTGCTTGTGTGGTCAGTAGGCAAAGCAGATGCTTCTGAAGAGCTCTAGTCTAATGGAAGGTGTCCCTGCCCAGGGGAAGGGAGCAGATGATCTTCAAGGACCCTTCCAACCAAACCTTTCTATGATTCTGTGACTCCAGAGGGAGAATCTGTCAGTCTCAGGTTACGTACCAAGTTATATAGATGATTCCTCTCCCTGAAAACCCTTTACAATCACCTTCCTCTCCCCAATGATATTATGAAACTTATTTCTGGTCGTCTGCCGTATTAGGCCTCTGAAATTATAGGAAAGAGTTTGGTGAAAGAAAGAGGGACTTGATCCTACCCTAATTGAGTCTCCCAGGGAGTCGTAGGCAGTACAAGTAGAACACATAACTGTGAGCCAAGGGTTCCCAAAGAAATGTTTCTCCAAGCTCAGGCTGTGACACTGCAAATAGGGTCACCTGCCCAACAGAAATTCAATTGCTAATTCAGGCTCCCAGCTGAAAGCAGGGTCAAAAGCCTAATTATGAAACCTAATTAGACATTGAGTGTATGCAAAATAGAGCTCCTCCTTCCTTTCCATCCAACATAACATTATATACATTTAATGGTACAGTAGTACTATGTACGAATGCACCACTACTAATTAATAAGTGATGGGATAAAGACTTTGTACTTAAAATTGACAATGTTTGATGGAAAAATATGACCCTATTTAATTGCAATTATTTGATAACATTGTAAGTAGCAATCACAAAAATTATTAAGAAGTTTAACTTGTACCTTGTAACTGCTGCACATACATTGATTTATAATAAATTTCATCTTTTGCTGGAGGGTAGCAAAGGCACAGCAGTACAACAAATTATATGATGATATTTATAGAACTTGTTTTGATTATGGGTTGGCTCTGCAAACGTACAAACACAAACATGCACACCTATATGTGCACCACACACATATTAACAACTTCTAGCTGGAAAAGACAAAATGTTGACCATCAAATAAAGGTAAATAAATACCTATTGGTATATTTGATCATTGTCTTTTGATTAACTGAAGTGGATTTACTACAGTAAAAGGGAGGAGTAACCTGTGGCAGGCTAGGTGTGTGTGATAAAAGTCCTCAGGAAGGATTGTATTGAAAAAAAGCTTATGAATATATCTGGATAGCTGTGAACACCATGGTGATGCTGCTCCACAGTGGATTCCTGGGTCAGAATTCATGCCCAGGTGATGCAGTCGGACACGTAATGATCACACAGAGACCTGGAATCTTTTGAGATGCAGCGCTGAGGCCGAAAAAAAGGGCCTTTGTTTATTAATTTCCAAATATATACTTTTATCAAGGTGACAATGGATTGGAAGGGGAAATTCCCACCTCTCAACCACATTGGTCAATCAGACTATCAATCACATTCTCCTCCCATTTGAAGGAATGCAAACATTGGCCATATTTACAAAAAACAATTCTTTGTTTATGTTAAAAGGCATGGGAAAGTGAGAAACTCTGACTCCAATATGAAACATCAGAAGGCTAAGAAAATTCTGGGTGACACCCAGGGAAGCTCCATTTGTGCCACGCTCTTGTGGGTGAGCACAAGAGACCTCTGTTGGTATGAGCTTGTGGCCACGAATGAAATCCTGTCCCTCCAACTGATCCATGTTTGGCTTTCATTTGGTGGCTGGAATTTTTCTTATTGTTTTTTAGCCTTCTGACCAGGCTTTTTCAACAGTGCTGGGTCATATGTGCACCAGTGTGTTTTTAGTATTATTATGAAAAAAATAGAAACATGCTATTTAAAAGTCCTGTGTGTGTGCTTACTGTCAAGGACTCAAGCAGCAGCAAACCTTGTCTTTTCTTGGCAGAGAAGCTTTTATCCATCAGCCCAAGAATTACAGTGTGTCTTCATAAACAGCTCTGAAGTAGCTACGAATTACCTGAGAAAAAAGCTTGTATTAGACTCTTTAAAAACACTTTTTAGTAGATTGACATGGTTTCTGACTCCTGAGCTGCTTTCTCAGAGCCCACAGAGCACCAGGTTTTAACATTGCTATGGAATGTATATCATTCATACCTGGATTTAGGTTATCCTTTGCATGGAAAAACATGCCTGAAGCTAAAAAAAAAAAAAATAAAAAAAGTACCTCTGATAATTTTCTAGCTCAACTAAACTCTTTGAAGAAACAGGTCTGTCCTAGAAAAATTGAGGTGTACGCAGTGGAAGATAAAGTAGTTATGTAAGCTTTCTTGTAATCAATAAACAGGATGATTCATTCTGTGATAAATTTCAAAAGTAGACATGGCCTTACTTTATATTAAAATGAATTCTCACTTGCTATAATTGGAAATCCTCAAAAAATTGCAGAACAGATACTGTGAAGGAAAAACAGTGGAACAGTATCAGCAATGTGGTCTTTGACAACTTACATTTTAGAAGACCTGAAATCACATTTTGAATTGACTAGACTGAACATCATCATGAAGAAGCTCTCTAGAATTTTGAAAGCCTTTTTTATTTTCCCTAGTGGATTTAAAATCACATGTATTCAAACCCAGATATTTAATTTAGATAAACTTCAAACTGGTACAAGTTAATTGAACTTTGTATTGAATAGTGAAGAAATTTATTTGACATTTCTAGAAAAAAGGAAAGAAATAATATAATACATTATAGATTTTTCTGCTTATAACAAATTTTCACAATGAGAAGTCTGGTAATATCTGTCTTTCATTATTAAAATTTTGATTTTTATTATTTTCCAGTCTCCTGTTATTTAACTTCTTAGTTTTCTGCCAAAACACCCACAGAATGCACGTGTCCTGGCTTTTCATTTATTGCATAATTTCAGGTTATCGCAAGTTTCAGTTTGCATGAGCAATAATGAAAATAGCATATGCCAGTTATTTCTTGTGGCAGATGGCTCTCACAGGAGCTTCTATACTACTCAGCTGCATTTATAGGGTAGAAAAAAATATTAAAATGTCACACAATAAGCCAAAAGCTATTTTATCCAGGGTCAGAAATTATTTATGGACTTAACATTTAGCATTAAAAAGTGTCCTTCAGCAGCCATTGTTCAATGTGGAATTTTATTTTCTTGGGCTAGATGGCGCTGGAGTATATCAAATATCCATTCCTGTTTCCCAGCACAGAGCTTCCTTCTGTTTGGGAAAGGAACAAGCCTTTCCTACATGCAGATATTCAGTTCTTTCTTTCTGTATCGACAAACAAAATGATAACTCTTCTTGTTTTATTTTGAAGGTTATTATAAGTTCCCATTTCACTTGGTATATATTCTCTTAGTGAAGTGTGGCAAAGCTGCATTTTATACATAGAGGATTATATATATGCCAAAATTGAACATGTGCACGAAACCCACAAACATCTTCTGTGAACATTTGACATTTTTTTTTACCCTGGAGGAGGAGAAAGCAGCATAAAGGAAGAAGTTGTGTTATTCCCTGGGTTAGTTTGTGTTTCTAGCACAGGATTTTCAGTCTAAAAATCTGGAAGGATCAAGATCTACTAGGGCTGATGTTGAACGCCTCTCATGTTTTCTTGTACTCTTTTATGCCCCATCCTAATGAAGCAGCACCTTTTTAATGCTGAGTTGATCCTCTGCACCTCCTTCTCTGCCTTCTCCTTTATGCCTCTCTGTGTGTGGAATTCCAGCCATGGCACTGTCTTTCTGCTTCAGCCCTAGGAAGAAGTGACTATAGATGAGTCCCTATCTGCATCCTCTGCTCAAGTGGTCAAAGAGATGAACTTCATATCAATCTGTGGTGAAATTTGAAAAGTCTAGTGACATCCTCTAGGAGTGGGAAATAGTTCCCCCAACAAGACCAAATTGGGTCTCCATTAAGTTAGAGGAAGAAGGATATATGGGGGAGAGAGAGCCATCACAACCCATCATCCCTGAAAACCCCATGATCCCAAGGTTTAACTGTGCATCTGCCACAGTAACTTTCTGTGCTGTTAGCATGAAAGACTCAGTTATTGGCCAGGCTTTGGAGCTGTGAGAAGCGAAGCCCACTCCTCAAAATTTTAAGAGTTTAAAAAGGGATAATAAGGGAGGGATCAAAAAAACAGAAGTAACAGGGCTGGGTGCATGGCAACAGAGGCACACCCAGTTCTTTAACAAGCAGTCCTTTACACTGTTGCTTTGCATTAGGGCCCCAATGACTTCACACATTTCTCAGAGCTCGTTTACCACAACTCCACCTCAGGTTGCCGCTGCATTGCATTGCCTAAATCCACAGCTACAGCCTCTGAGAGTCCCTCAGGGAGCAGTTCAGGGTGGTCTTCTGATGCCAGTTTAGACTTGGTATTCTCCTTCTATGGTATCTTGTTCTCTGCCTGTACTATCTTGGTTATACATTTTGGAATGCATCTTTTGCAGGCATGCTTACATGTTGTGATAGCCTTGCTTCATGCACAATTTTAGTTATACTGTTCACAAAAGCAATTACTAATTTCACTATATCTACAAAAGCAGTTACAATTTATAATAATTTGCAAAAGCAAATACATAATAGCAAAAGCCAGCTTTTACCTGGCAGATTGTAACAGAGTGAAGGTAAAATGCAGGAGTTAGAGGAAGGTGGTTCCACGGCCTCAAGTGGCCACAGAATGTTTTCTGTAAATTAACTTCCAAGCTTTCAACACCAGCCAGAGGTGCTCTTCAAATGTGACTAGCCAGAGGTAAGAGAAGAGGTGCACTAGCCTGAAGTGTTTGTGCTGAAGTCCTTCATTTGAGGATACCTGTGTAGTAGCAATAAATACAGACTTGCTGAACAGCAGCTTTAAATTCGTCTTCTGAATACTGTATGTGCTCCTTTGCTTTGGGAATAGAAATGAGTTTCACTTGGAGAGTATAAGCTACTTTCTTTGAAAGCTTGCTGGAGTTACTTAAAACTGCTTCTAAGTTTTTACATATGTGGTCTAAGGTTAATTAGGTTCTCTGAAAACACAGATCAGGTATTGATCCTCAGAAAAGAGTAAAAGCAAAGTGCAGAAGAAAAAGGGTAGTGAACTAAGTTGTAATGTATAACACAACACTGCTTATACATCACTTTATTATGCTTTTGATGACATTGATGTTATTTTTGGGTAGCACAGAAAAACCTCTGAGGGTCAGGCAGGGGTTGCTCTGTCACCCTTGCCCATCTCAGGCATCCCTTACCTCTGCAATGGCAATGAAAGAATCATAGCCCTTTCATTTCTGGCTCATGCCTGCATCTGCACTGTGCTCTCTGCAATGCTGTTTTGGGGAACTGACACAGGCTGCTGAAACCCAGGATTTGAATAGCTGTCCCACAGGGTTGGATTGAGCTTCCAGAGACAGATTCAGCACAAGTACTGGTGTTGCTTAATGTGGAAGCGCAGCTATTACCTGTCTGTGGATGTGCTGAAAAAAACCATCTCTTTATGTATTGGCAGGATACTATTACACATGAAAGAATAAATACATTTGCCATTTTTGTTAAATTCTCCTCCTCAGGGGCAAAGATCCTTCCATTTCTCATGTACACGCATGAAATCTAGTTGGTAGAACATATGCCCCAGTGCTAATGTTTTCTGCCTTTGCAAACTCAGCTTGAACAGTGTTTATTGCTGCTCTGGAGAGATGCTGTCTTTCCTCCTCCACACAGCCACACACAGTTGTGTTTAGGACTCATTCTGCCATTGGCTGGGCAGTGGGGTTTAAGCTGACTGCAAAGTTAAATTAACACAAATTGGGAACTGAGTTGGTGGTGGCACTGAACTTGTACATCCTGTCATGCTGCTCAGTGAAGAACTGCAGGCAGATTTAGAAATTCTGAGCTTGTTTGTTTCTGTTTGTTTGTTTCCTCTAAACTTTCTTAATGAGGTTTTTAAGTGTCCTGGAACAAAAGTATTTTTAGGGCAGTATTAAATTTATTTGACTTTTTAGCATAAAATGGAATTTTAAATTTGTTTTGCTGCTGGAAAAAGACAATATTGCTTACATCTTGGATCTCGCTTACTTTGCTCATGTTGCTCTTCTCCTGGACTATGCTTCTGTGCAAGGAGTCTAGAATATCAGTAAATACAAGGTACAAAAATTATTGTTTTGGATTCTTCAATACTGAAACTTTCTAGATGATGTCCACACTCTTTTGATTTCAGTAGGAATTGAGGACACTTATACCTAGTTAAGTTATTACAAGCTCTTTGGGTAAAATAAACCATTTCAAAATATCTTATTAAAATCAAAGAAGAAAATTATGAGATTGAAATAACCAACCAAATCTACTTCTCTTGACTAGCAGAATTGCTGTGGTACTCCAGCTGTTGTTATAGATGCTCTTTAAAAAGAATATTAAAACCAGCTGTCACCTATTTTTTTCCATCAAAATATATGAATTTTAAATAGCTGTTACAGTGGAAGCTAGGTTCACATTCTAGTCTGGAATGAAGAAATAAATATTTGTATTTCTAAAGCAAAGAACTATAACAGTAATTTAAATATGTGGTTCAATTAGAAAAAAGAAGAAGTGTTTTATTTGGCTGCTAATAAGTAATTTCAGGTAAGTAGAGACTGGGAGGATGGTCCCTGATGCTGCATCCAGTGAATGACCTACATACAAAAACATACCTCTAACAAGACATTTCTTTGTGATAAATTGCAGACATTAAGACACATATCTCCCTTCCTAGTGTGCCAGGAACCCCCCTTGGAGAAAAATCTGAGCAGCCCTGAGTTTAGTACATCAGTATGTCAGTGCCTTTTTAATATGGGATGTTAAGACAGCACCTGGCTTTTATTCTCTTTCAAGTGAGCTGTTTACCAGGTTCTCTGAGTGTGTTTGGGCTTTTTTCCCTTTATCTTCAAAACTGGTTCAGACCCTGTCCTGATCACAATAATGTTCCATTCGTGCATTATGAGACCTGATCTGTCACATATATTTTGGTTTGATTTTCAGTCTTCCCTTGGGTTGTAATTGGTTCATCCTTATCAATAAAGAAAATCCTTCCACTTTCAGGAAGCTTCACTTTTTATGTGTTCTCCTGGCTGTATCTTTCTCACGTCATAAGTGAAATGATCTGAACATGGGGACAGCAATATATAGCATGACAAAAGGATTGGGGTAAATTTAGGAGGCAGATTCATTGGTTCAAAAATCAAAAATGCATGTGATCTACCAAATATCACAAAATCTATCTCTGCAAATGGAATTCTTTCCAGACACTGTTAGAAGTACATCTTCTGATGTCAGACGAAAACTATCTTTAACAAATTGCAGCTACTGGAGGAACCACATTGCATATAGGCTTGGGAACAGGGATCTACTAGGTCCTCATCCATTTTTAGGTCTTCTAAGTCTCTGATGTGATACAGCTTTTGGTGCAAGAGTAAAAATTAAAGGCTGTGGTGAGGAACTTGTTTATTAACACAGGAGACCACTTTACGTCAAGTGGTGCAATAAGAGAGAGGGTTGGATTAGGTGACCTCTGGAAGTCACTTCCAACATAAATTATCAGTGACTTTATAATTTTTTCATTAGCAGTGGACTGGCTGAATACTTGTTTCTCTGTATTCTGTTCTTAAAAATAAAGAAGAGATTTTTTGACCCCTGTGATTTGTCTGGCTTCATTTACAATTTGTCATTTGTGTTTCAGAACCAAGTTACAACCAGCAGCACTATCACATATTTTCGTTAAAACATTATTCCAACTCCATAGTACTTCAGTATAGTAAACAGCTCAAGGGGTGATGGGGGAGAATAGCCATACAAAACCATGAATAATTTGCCCACATTCATAGAAAAGATCTATGGGCAAGCAGGAAACATGTTTTTTCCTAATGTACGAATACTCTTCTGTATTTTGTGTTCACTCCAGATTATTTTGCCTTCAAATAAATTTAGCCCCATGAATATTTGAAGCCAAGTGAGTAATTTCACAGCCAAAACCTTATGCCAGCCGGTATAATGTAAGATATCTGATACTGCTGCAGACATAGACACATTTTAAGGGGAAGTTTTTGTTTGGCAAAGTGATTTGCAATTGCACTGAAGAGAAGCCTGCACATCTTCTAAATTCACTCATGTAATACAACTGCTGAAGACAAATTAGCAAGATTTTTGATTCTTGCACATTGTTAGGTTAAGAAAAGAGAAATCAGGGCACTTTAACTTGTCTTCTTGATGCAATCTGTATGTCCAGCACCTGGGCAGGAGCAACAGTTCAGGCAGGAGACTGATGTTTCAGCCCTGGTCTGTAATGGTCTCAGCTGGCATCCCCTGTTTGTGTGTGGTGTCAGGTGTCCCTGTAAAAACGTTTCTCCATGGTCTTTATTACCTGGAGGGTGTTTGTGTGTGTGTGTGTGTGTCTGTGTACCCAGATGTTGTCACAGACTTCCAGTCAAAGTCAGCCCATGCTGATACCTTGGTGCCCCTTTCCAGTGGTTTCAGTATTGTTCTCCCATCACTGCTGATCCATGCTCACATCAAGCCAGGTTACACTCAGGACTTGTTTGCTCTGCTGTGCTGTCTGCAGCTGATTATACTCAAGCACTCAGCTCTTGATCAAGGAAAGTGCTCCCATGACACATCCCTTTGCAACAATGAAGACAAACTGTCCCAGGATGAATTAGCAAGAGCATATCCTGAACATCAAGAGATGTGGTTGTGCTATTTGGGGACTTGTTAGGCCACACCTGAACTATTGTGTCTAGTTGGAGTTTCTCCAGTTCAAGGGAGAGTCTGAAATTAAAGCTGATCTACTAAATGGCCAGCATGAGGATTGGAGGGTTGGTGGATTTGACATATGAAGAAAGCATGAATAAATAGGGTTTAGTCCAAAAAACAGGAGGCTCCAGGGGTGTCTAATCATGATTTCCCAATATCTGAAAGGCAGTTATGTGGAAGATGGAGGCATTTGTTTCACAAGAGTGCATGTTGACAGTACTAAAAGCATCAGGCACAAGTTGTTTTAAGGGAAATTCACCAAGGAAATAAGAAAACTTCATCTTGGGAAAGATTTAATATTGGAGTTACTTACTTATATGGATATCATATATGGAGTCCAGAAAAGTGGTGGAATCTTTCTTGCTGGAAATTGTGGTTCCTCTTGTTGTTCAAGACTTTGCTTGACAGGGTGCTTGATAAACCAGGCCTTCAAGAGAAAGTTGGGTCAGATCATCTTAAAAGGCTCCTGTCCACTCAAAATACTTCTATTATGTGTCCCTGGCATGAGAGTTAGAAGCAGTCATCTTTAAAGCTCCTCCCGACCCAAACCACTCTGTGATTTTATGATTCTTTTATTCGCTATATATTCAACTCAGTAAAACCTAAAACCTGCTTGTTCCAGGAAGGGATGGATATGTGTCAGGGTATCACAGTTTTATTCTGCGCTTAGCTTGATGACACTAGCAACTGGCAAAAACTTTTTTTAATTCTGTGACTCATTAATTATCCAGTAACCTTGAAAAATTTCCCATCGGCCCTTTCACTTACTGAAATTTCTGACATGAACTTTGGATTTTGCAGAGGGTTTTTTTTTGTTTGTTTGTTTGTTTTTTGTTTGTTTTGTTTTGTTTTGTTTTGTTTTGTTTTTGTTTTTGTTTTGTTTGGTTTGGTTTGGTTTTGGTTTTGGTCTTGGTTTTGTTTTTTTTTTTTTTTACCTAGTACCTTACTATCCAATTAGAAAGATAAGTAGATAGTGGAAAAATCAATTAAAGCAGAAAAGTTATAATGTGTTAAACTAGAATTTGTTCTGACCTGGAAGAATTGGGTCATTATCTAAGTATTCCCAAATCTTGGAATTACTTTCATCCTGTGGTTGAGCTGTGGTTCCACTGAACTTCTTAAGGAAGTTAATCTAAATTTTACTCTAAAGCAGGAGTTCTGAAGAGCTTAAAGGTTTCTATATTTACATCATCAAATAATTTTGATGCCAAATGAATGATTTTATGCCTCTATTCAGGCTTGTGAAATTATGAGGTCATAGAAAAAGAGGGGGTCTTTTGTTAACTATTTCCATAATTAACATTCTTTTGGCTACTTGAGGTTTAGCATGCTATTTCATTAAAATAATGCAATTGCAGATGGAGAAAAAAGTTTTTAAAGTATAATTGGTTTTCATTGTCAATATAACTTTAAATCCCATTAGCCACAAAAATTCAGCATTGTTTTCCTAATGACTTGCATAATTGGATCATCAGATTTCTCTCCTTTAAAAAAAAAAGAAAAAAAGTCTCACATGATGGCTTTAAAGGTTATTATTTGCATGAATTTTCCCCCTCAGTGTTACATTTACACTTTTATTTCCTCCAGTGCTGAAAGGTCAGAGACCTAGCAAGTTAAATGAAATCATGTCAAGAGCAACTAAAGCTCTTACTTCTCCTTTCTTCACTTTTTTTTTTTTTCTTTTTAGATACTGACAGCTACTGGCAAATGCATGTATGCAACCAGTTTGATTTGGGATCCTTGTCCATCTCAGCCTATTAAGGCAATTTAGAGCACTCCTCTAGGTCTTCCATGGCACTGTTCTCTCTTTTACGTGTGCCTGTGGTAAGTTTTGTCACTTTGTTTCAGGAATTTCAGTGCACTGGACTGAACTGGACTTAAATGGAGACTGTTTTGGACATATTGTAAAGTAAGGAGTGTTTACACAAAGAAATTATATTCTTATTAATAAATATTTCCAGAGGTCTTACATTCGTACAAGTAAACTAGATCTGCCATACATGTTACTAGAAAAACTCCCTTCCCATTTTCCATGTGTCTCTGTTATTACAGGAGTCAAACACATTAAAGCTTGTAGAAAAATCACGTTTCTTGAAGAGATCTTGAGATGTTATCCACTATGCCTTCTTCCTGCAGGGAAAGTTCAGCTCTTCCTAAATCTGACAGATTTTTATCTCACCAATTCTTTAAAATCTCCAACGCTGAAAAATCTGTATTTTCTCCAGGCAATTTATTCAAGTCTTTAAGAATATTTGACATTCCTTCCTCTAATATATAACTTATGTCTTTGTTGCTGCATTTTTGGCTGATTTCTAACTTTCCTATCTGTATTTGCTATTTATGCAGTGATGTTTTAAATACTTGAACACCATGTCAGATGCCACTCACGTGCACTAAACAATTCAATACATTTTGGTTGTCCTCAAAGATTGTGTTCTATAACCCTTTGATTATTCTTATCTCTTCAGTGGGTCAGCATTTCTCCTGCAGGTATCCTGTATCTAGACAAAGCAGCTGAGTGAAATAAACAGGAAGGTTTTTTTTACTTTTTCTTCTATATGATCCTTTTCCAGGATGAAGCTTCCATTTTGTCTTTGAAACAGCCTTGCATAGCTGACTCATGCCCAATTTATGATCCACTACAGTACATGCATCCCTTTTCAGGAGAACTGTTATTACTCATCCTATAATTTTGCAGACGGTTACTCTTACCTAAGTGGAGAACTTTTGATTTTTTGCCCTTATTAAATTGCATCCCAGCCACTTCAGACAATTTCTCCAATTTATAATAATCAGTTTAAATTCTAACCTCGTCATCGCCTGTCCCAGCTTTGAATCATCTAGAAATAGAGCAACTATATTCCCTACTCCATCATGCAGTTTTTATTACAAGAAGTTTTCCATAGACCTAGGCTTCAAGTCAGTCCCCAGCAGACCTCACTCTTACATCCTTCCAGCTGAACAGTTTGTCTTTACGCACAGTATCCCAATCAGTTGTATCCCTACCATATGGCAGCTTCAGGAAGACCCTGGATTGCAGAGAAAAATGTCATAAAAGACACTGTCAGAAACTTTTCTAAAGTAAAGATATTTTCCTTTTCAATACACAGGCCTGTCACCATGTCATAGGAAAAAACTCTGTTGCTTGACGTGATTTGTTCTTGACAAATCAGCATTGGCTGATTCATATCCCCTTGTTCCCATCCAGATGTTTGAATACTTGAACCAGTATTTTTTTTTTCCTTAGTAATTGAAATGAGATTGACTGATCTACACTTCTTTTCATTTTCTAAAAGGTAAGAACCGTGATTGCTTTTCTCCTGTTTTCTGAAATTTTACCTGTCCTCCCTCCATTCTCAAAATAATTGCCCTGGGCTGTAAGATCATTTCAGGCCAGTTCTCGATGTACTCTCAGGTGAATTTCATCAGGACCAGCCAGTTTAAAAAATGTCCAGCTTCTCAAAGAAGAATGAGATCTCTGCTTTATCTTTTCCATCCCAAGTTTATACCTGTTTTTCATTGATGATAATTGTGTTAGACATCTAATCACAGCTGCTGGATCAAGTGAAGACTGAAGGAAAAAAACTACATTCTCATCTTTGGCCATCTGTGCACCATTGAGGCCTCTCGTACTTAGGAACCTGTGAAATGTTTTGATAATCTCTGCTTTGTGTAGTGATAGAATAAAGAAAGAGAAAGATTGCAGTGTTTGTATTTAAATTTTTTGACCTCAGAAGGAAGTTAAGAGTCTAATGTGTGCCATGCACATATGTGAGATTCATCACACTCATTTTGATCAATAAAATGCTAATATCTAATTTAAGCATGCTCCTAAGTGTCCCTTTGTAGTCAAAGGGAGATAGAAAATGACTTCAAGGATCAGCTTTTTTCCCTTTTTCCAGATACCTTTGTTAGATGAGGCCCAACCTGTCAAGAACAGCATGTGATGATGATGATACCAGTGCAAGCAGACAGGAATAGCAGCTTGGTGAGGACTTGGTGCTTGGAAAGTCTTTATTACATTTGAGGACAAGCACATCACCAAAAGCAAGTGGCCAGGTTTTGTTCTGGTTAGATCATAATCTTTAAGACTGCATTGCCTTAACCCCATCATTTACAAAGAAAATGACAATTTACATTGTGATTTTTAACATGTTTAACTTGGTGCATTTCATCATGTTTGACACACCACTGTATTTACTATTTTTTATTGCTGGGAATCTCAATTATGCAGGAATTATTCGTGACCGTATGTAAATATGTTGGTCAAAATAATCTGTTTCTGTGCAAGAAAGGGAGTTACCATAAATTGGCCACAGCCCACTTCTACTGTCTTCCACAAATAACTTTCAAGTTTAGGAAAAGGTTGTATTTTAGTAATTTTTAAAATGGCTTCCAAAAGATGTTTCTTGAAATAGTTCATCTTATAGTATGGTATCAATTTAAACAGCTTGTTTTACGAGCATGTAAATAGAGTGGTGACCCAGGTGAAGTCCAAGTCTGTTTTAAAGGGCTAAATCTGTAAATTTTTTATTATTATTTTTTACTTTTTTTATTCCCAATGTAGTCAAAAAGTCCAAATTTTAGTCCAAATTTTCAAAAAGTCCCACCTTATTCAGTCTCCATTTCTTTAACGACTGTGTCTTCCCTTGTGTGCCCCTGCATTCTGCACACAGAACTGTGAATCACTCTCATATGTTTGCTTCATGGTGGGAGCCGAGAAAGCCAATGCATGTTGTTCAGAGCATGCAGTAATTCTTCAATTATCTTCAAATGTTCAGTACTGCTTGAGTTTTCTTCAGGTCTTTTTTTCTGATGTGACATCATGAACTTTTTTGTATTTTTAGAATCTACATCTTTCTTTCCTTTCTTTTCCTGCACCTGACTGGAATTTGTTGTGTACACTGCGTTTTGCAAGTCTCTGCCCAGCTCAGCTACAATATAATGTGTGTGTGTGTCTGTGTCTGTGTGTGCACAGGGACACACAGGTGAGATATTCCTGGAAAAACAAAAACAAAGCCACTTTTCCTTTTATGCCAATTTGAATGATTGTCCTTCATTTGATAAAGGCTGGCACATACCTTGGTGTTTCATATGAACTGTCACAATAACCTGACTATAACACAGATTCCTAACCCAGCTTCCTGAGGTTTGTGATATGTCTCCTTATTCCATTAGCACTTTGTCATCTGCTCCCCTGTTGCCACTGTCAGGTGGAGAAGAGGTTTAGGGTGAGGTTCTTGATAGTGTTGAAAAGTCTCTTTGCATTTTACTCACTCTGTATCTCTCCACTCTCACTTTGCACAATACCTATTTATCTGTTTCTGCTTATCTCACCAACTGCTGTATCTCACACACAACTTGTAGAAATTTATTATGGAGGTTTATGAATTTAAATATTTGGGGTTTATTTTGAACATGATGTAGTATAATAAGAAGGCTGTCAAATATTCCTTCTATGTAATTCCTTATAAGTGTTTCAGAAGAGGGCACTTTTCCTCTGACATGACAGTAAGAATTGGCTGAACTACTTTGTGAAATGTCAGTAAAGGAGGGATCTTAGCCACATAATTCCTTCGGGGCTGGTGAGCTCATTTCTGTAGCATTGGGGGTTTTTTGTTGTGGTTTGTTTGGTTGGTTTTTGTTTTGTTTGTTTGTGATTTTTTATATTTCTTTTTTTCCCTTAATGTGATTTGTAGCAAATTCCATCTGTTTCAACCTGTCCCTACAAAGAAGGCAACATAATAGGAGTAACTGCCTAGATGAAATTAAAACAAACAAGCAAACAAACAAAAAAACAAGGCAGAAAGGATTTGCAGTATTTCCATGTTTTGGTTCAAACAATTTTAAAGATATTCAAAATGTTCTGGTAGTGAACTTAAATGCCTGTATTAAGCAGACATATGTAATCAGTTTATGTTAATATGTTATTTTAATGATAACATAATATAAATATAATTTACATCAGTAATATAAAATGGCTGAATGAATAAGTATATAGTAAATAAAATTAATAACTATATAGTTTTATGCCAGTAATGATGCTGCATATAAGAATGCTGTAATATTTTCATATTTATAATTCAGATAAAGTAGATTAGAAAGGTTTTGCCAAACCACAGGAATAGGGGCCAGAAAAGCATTGCTTGAAATTTCTCTACAGCTTAGTGCAAATAACTTAATTGCTCCACAACAATTTTTCTGATCTCTGAAATGGAAATAGCAGCTGAGTGCTAGTCCTTGGTGAATGACTTACACGACTACATTTCAATGACTGAAATATAGAATATATGTATAGATTTTTTTCTATTGAATTTCTTCTTTCATTTTTCACATAATTTATTTTCATTTGCTAAGTAACTACTTGGCTGTTAGTTCTCAAATTTACATTGAATTATTTTTATTTTTCTGATTGTATTTGAACTATATAAAGACAGGAAAAAACTGCTTCCTTCATATTGTAACTTGACTTAGTTGTGAATTTGTATATTGCATTGTGTTGGTGCAAGGTGTTCAATATCTTTATCTTTGGAGGTGTTAAGAGCAAGTTGGAAGAATAACCTTGATTTAAGATTGGTTTTTATTTTTGCTGCAGCTACTGTAACACACAAAATTATTTGCTGTGTTTTCTACCCCATGTTCTGTTACTACAAGGCCTGTTCCAGGCAGGATGATGAGTGGCTTCCTATGGGGTCTGAACAGAACATGACATTTACAAAACTGGAATAAATTCACTGATCCCTCTGATAACCATCAGTGCTACCTTTAAACACAAATTGCTTTTTGGCTCAGTTCTATGGGGTCAGAATTTAATTTCAGAATAACTGACAACTTTGCTGCATTCATTAGACAAAGCACAGATACATGGAAAACTCTGCAACTTTGCACATTTTACATGAGTGCACACCTGCCTTAATTCATTAATTTTCAGCTGCAGCCCACCACCTTGTCCAGATATATTCTGCATAGAATGGTTATAACCATTGAATAACCAATGTAGAAATCGTCCCTTTTTGGAAAAGGGGATGGGTCCACACTCAGAGGCAGTGGCAGATACCTATGGTCCATATTTCTGCTATGGCAGACTTGGTATCAATGGAAGTTCACCAGGGCTGAGTCGTGTTCCCGTGAGAATCACTGCCTCAGACTCTGCTGGCATGGTCACACAATGGCAGCTGCCACTTTAGCTGTCATTTGAGATTTAGCCCAGGAACATTTTGAACTCAAAACCAGAAGTCTCTGCAGTTTGAGCTGAAAAGAAATTGTCTGTAGCCAAAAGATAAATACTTTTCTAAAACTCTTCTGTAGACTGGACAGCTGGGGCAGGTTCACAGAATTGCTGAAAATAGTTGTAGCCCCAGTGTTACTGGAAAGGAAATTTGGTGATGTCAGGCAATCTGGAAGTGCTTATCCTCATGATAATATGGGAATCAGGAAGGCAAAGGCACATTTGGTGGATTACACTCTTCTAGTAAACCCAGAGTGAACATATATTAGGAGTAGACTGCAGAACATCTAACTGCCAATTTAGTTTGGTTCATCAACATACAAACACCCAAACCTTTGAGCAATTAGAAAACTTGCAGAAAGTAATGCTGCTAGTGGTGTCTATAAATCAAGAGCAAATAAACAATCATTAAAATTCTTCCT
Source organism: Hylia prasina (assembly GCA_013397195.1). Taxonomy (NCBI): domain Eukaryota; kingdom Metazoa; phylum Chordata; class Aves; order Passeriformes; family Sylviidae; genus Hylia; species Hylia prasina. The sequence continues at coordinate 292,755 of VYXD01011734.1, forward strand.
CAGTAACAGAATCTGATAGTGACTCAGAAGCAGTAAGTGAGAATAGATAGTCTAGCTCCAGCCCTAATGGAGAAGGATCTGTGCCAGCTAATAACTTTCTGTTTCTTTCAGTAAATAAATGTGAGTACCCTGGGTTACAGGCTGGATAACTAATGGAAGCTGAATCATCTATATTCTAAAATTTATACTCAGTCAAATGGCAATTTATTTGCTTACTGACATAGTCACCCCCACTTATGTTCTTGTAATCCTCATTGATATTAATGGGAAATATATTGTTGTGTGGACATGGGAGATACAGAGTCAAAAACCTTTCTTGTTTTTTCCATCCTTGTAAGGCAAAAGTAGAAAATAGTTCTTATTGCTAGGGCTTCGCACAGATTAAGACAAAATGTGCATTTTTTTCTCCCTTCACATTTAATCCTGGCTGAATGCAGGATATTGTTATTATGAGACATTTGGCTTTCTCTGGAAAAAATTGAATGGCTCATTATCATATTAATATATTTTTCTCTACCAATATATTTTATTTTTTAACAGGAAAGCTGGTGCATACCAGACATACATTACATGCATTTTATTTAGCTGAATTTACTGTTCCCACTGAGGAATTTTGAAAGCAATGTTTGAGTCCCTCTCTGGAGTACTTTTGCTTGTTTTCCACGAGTCTTGGAAATCTTAGCCTGAAAAATAACCTCAAAGAGGTTTGGAAAAAAATAAATGCATCAATATTTGGAAAGTTAGAGAGGACAGTTATGAGCCTGTTTGCCCTTGATTTCAGGAGAAAGAGGGAAATGGTTGATACAGTTAAATTAATAAAGAGTTAAAAGAGGTTACTTTAATTGTTGCCAATCACCATCAGTGTATGCTAAGAAAATTTGTTAATATAGCTTGCTACATTTTTATGAAATTAAAAATTTGATTGAAGAATCTGTTTAATATAGTTAGACATCTCCAGGGCATTTGATTTGATACAGAGCAATATTTCAATACCTAGGAAAAGTGATGAAAATTCAATGGATTAATAAGTACATAGAAAAGTAAGTTTGAAAATGCAGTTGTGCATTGAGTCTTGCTGGGGTGGAGTTACCTTTGCCCATGGCAGCCCTGACAGTGCTGGGCTGTGTTTTGGTGACACAGCAGTGTTTTGGACAATGCTGAGCTGTGCTGGCACAGCATCGAGGCTGTTTCTCCACTCTCTCCCACTGAAGGCTGACAGGCTGGGGCTGGGTGAGAGGCTGGAGGGGACACAGCTGGGACAGGCTGACCCAGAGGGATATTTTGTTCACTAATCATTTTCATACCTCTTCTCTAATGACCATCTGATGTCATGCTGGGCAATAAAAGTTAAGAGAAAGAAGGTGGGGAACATTCATCATTCAGTCTTTTCTCTTCTGAAACAACATTATGGGCACCAAATCTCTGCTTCCCAGGAAGCAGCTGAGCATCACCTGCTGATGGGAAGGAGAAAATAAAAATTCATTAAAAAAAAAACAAAACAGGCACATCTACACATAGGTTTTGCTTTATTTCATTAAACTGCCTTTATCTCAAACCATCTAGTTTTCATCTTATTTTCTCCTTCTTTCCTGCTGAGGATGGGGTGTGTGAGAGTGGCTTGGTGGGCACCTGTCACCAGCCAAGATGAACCCATCCTAAGCTGTAAATGGGAATTATTAGGAAGCAGACATCCTCTCAGGGAAGACCCAGTAAGATCCATTCTTCACTACACATGCATTATCACGATTTGGAAAATACAGAATTGTTCTGCTAAAGCTTCTGATTGAAAAAAAAATCTAGAGGAAGATATAAATTATAAAAAAAATAGGTTATGAAAATTTAGGCACTTTGATTGCTTGGAGCTGTGGTAAAGGAAAATTATTTCCCAGTATTGCCCAATACATATTCAGAGGCCAGGAAAAAAAAAAAAATCAGTTAGACATAAAGGGCTGGAAGTATGTGCATGGGAGAAGGGAGTGTGGAAAGGACATAGAGGTCATGGGAGTTAATCTGATGAAAATGAGCTGCTAAAGATAACACTGTGGCAAAAAGGTTAATGAGACCACTATATGAATCCACAAGAGGATAGGAGAAGTTATAGAGAGATTAAATTACTGTATTGTTGGGTTTTACTGACCCCTCTGTATCAGGATAATTTCTGATATTTAGTGAGGAGTGTTATAAAATGGGAGAAGATTTAGAGAAGAGGTATGAAAATGATTAGTGAACTGGAAAACATGCTATAAGGAAGGAGTAAATTAGTTCTATGAATTTAGTTTATCAAAGAGAAGATTAGGGAGTCAATGTCTGTTTGGTGAACAGGGTTCAACAGTGCATTCTTCAACCTAACCAGAAAAATATAACTGGAATCTTTGTTAGACAAAATAAGGCGGGAAAATATAAACATGTCTTTGAAATAAGAGTTGTTTGGTTTTAATGCATCTTACCAAAGGATTCTTCACCAGATGTGAATTTGTAATCAGGATGAGGTTTTGTTTCTAAAAGCTAACTTCCTGTTGAGATCAATCTTCTTCAGTCAGAAGCTGTCTATTGGCTCTGCAAAGCATGAACATTTTTTGTGTCTCACAGAGGTATAAATATTAGATCAAAGCATTAGTCCATACTACAAGTGGATATGTTATATGCAAAAGCTTTGCTGAATTCCCTATGTTCTCTATCCCAGCTCTATAAATATCCTCTTGTTCTTATCATCTATAAGAACAAATTTCAGTTTCTGTGATATGAGTTTAAATTAAATTAAAATAAGAATTCTGTGATATGTTTATTAAAAAGCTACCTCATACATATATATATAGGGGAATTTATTTACAGAAATAACTATATTTACTCACTGCTATTTTCCTGGGAATCCTTAGCTTTTCCCACCCTTTCTAAGATGATGAAGTTTAAGGAGACAAGAATAAGGAGAAAGATAATTTGGAGAAGCATATTATGACAGCAGAATAAACAATCTTAAGAGACTAAAATCAACCAGCATAGAGTTAATGTAGTATTGTTTAGTGGCAATGAATACATTTATAGGTATGTACTTTCACTTTGAAAAATTCCAGACTGTTTAATTAATTGTTTGCCATACTTCACCCTTTACAATTTTCTTTGACTTTTCCTTTCCAACTCTTATCAATAATGAGTAGGGATCTTAAAAAAAAGAAGACATAAAACTTAGTGGAAAACATTAATTTACAAATAATCAATTGATCCCCTGAAGAGTCAGGGCAAAGGAAGTTTGTTTTATGATATTGGAAAAAGATAGAAAGAGACTCAATTCTAAGATGATCAAAAACTATTGATTAATTTAATATTGAAGCAATGACTACTTGAATTAATTTTGCTAATTTTTCACAATAATAATAATGACTGGACTATAAGGCCAACCTGTTTGTCTTTCAGACTGAGAAAGATTCCTAATAATGTAAGTAGGAGGTGACTATGACAATGTTAACATGGTCTGCTTTAAGTTTATCTTAATGCCTTTATAGAGGCCAAGAAAAACTATTTTGAAATGAAAACACTGAAGTATTGAGTAGCTGCTAAGTTATAATTTTTTTGTAGCTAGTAATTGTCTGTCTAATTGTAATGATTCAAATTACATCACCACAGAAATTCAAAATGACTCTCCTGCCCTGAGTGGCCATGGCATGGAAATTGACACAGGCTTTATTAGCTTTTCCCTGTGAATTCAATGAGCCTACTCATGTTGCAACAGCCCTCCTGTCAGAGGGTAGCAATGAGCTGAGACACAGACTGCTTGCTTATCACAGCATGAAAAGGGTCCTGCTTTATTCCTCTTTACAGCTCAGCCATCCTGACTCCAACCATTCCCTGACTTGGCTGCAGCAGCTCCTGCTGTGGATTTCCCTTGCAGCCTCTGCTGGTTATTGCCTGCTGAACTGACTGCAGNATTGCCTGCTGACCTGACTGCAGGGATCAGTTTGCAGACTCTGACTGCAGCTTTTACCCAGCTAGACTGTGGCTGCAGGTTCCTACAACAGGTTCTGCAGACCCAGACTGACCCCACAGCAGGGGTTCTCTCTCCCCAGGATACTTCTTCTTCATAAGCCTCTCATTCCCTCTTCCTCAAGGTTCATCCTCCGTCATGATCCTTCTCCCCAGCTCACCCACTCCCTTTTATCACACTTATCTTTATTGGATATAGCTGTGACTCATGAGGGGAGAGGCTGTATTGCATAATTAACACAGCTGTTACTTGTCAGAGTCTAGGTCACCTGTATTCCCTTCTCCTACATACAGTCATACCCACTAATCTTTAATCCAGAACAAGCTCTAAAATGGACTTGACTTAAATTCTGGTGTTGTTTCCTTTTGAAGATGTGGAATTGGTTTTTCTCAGAAACTAGAATCATTGTCATAGAATCATCATAGAGTGACTTGGGTTGAAAGAGATGTTATATATCATCCAGGTCCAACCCCCCCGCCGCTCTCCCAGGTTGCTCAGAGCCATCCAACCTGACCTTGAACACTTCCAGGGATGGGGCAGCCATAGTATCTGAGAGATATATGTCAGATGTCACAGGTATTCCTGATGAGATTAAAATTGGCCCATAATGACCTATTTCCTGAAAAATCTTCATCTGCAAATGGTGAATACCACAAATTTCTAAATGGAGGAATCTATTGAACTCATTTGTAAATATTTATTTTCTCTTCCACAGGTGATACCTTGCATAAAGGAAAGTTATAGCTTGAGTGATTCTGCAGACTACTGTTAATTTTCTGATAATGGACATGAAATTTTCTCATCCAAAATTATTTAGTTTTCATGGAATTACAAGATCTCATTGATATCAGTAGCTTATTATCAATCATGGCTGTATTCTGCAAACATAAACATGGCATTCATTTGCAACTTTCTGATACTTTGGTCCAAGAATATCACGAGAGTACAGATGGCATTATTTGCTCCACAGCTCATCTCCTTGACATGTTCTGGATCTGTGCTCTATTTCACTGATGGGTGTCTTTGTGGAAAGGTTATGTTCTGCCAGCATATTTACAAATGCCCCCTTTGCCTTCACAGTTACTGAAAATTGATTAGTATAGTGAACCTCTGCACCCATTTTGGCTCAGTAGTCCAATTCAAAGAATATAAGGAAAGATTATGACCCTTGCCACAGACTTTTGGAACAGAACCAGGGAAGGAATTATCTCTCTTCTTGTTTATGTTTTGCTTTTGGTTTTGTTTTGGGTTTTGCTTTTTTGTTTGTTTGTTTGTTTGTTTTGTTTTGTTTTGTTTTGTTTTGTTTTGGTTTGGTTTGGTTTGGTTTGGTTTGGTTTGGTTTGGTTTGGTTTGGTTTTGGTTTTGGTTTTGTTTCCCCACAAGAAAATAAAGTTTAAAAGTTTGAAAGATTGTGGAAAACAATGTTTTTATATGGTATTCAATCTGATGATTTGTACTGGTATCCTTTTTATCCAGAATGTCTTCAAGACAGGAATATATAAATGGAAAGATAAGGGAAAAACAGATCAGGACAAGCCAGTAAACTAGGGGGAAAAAATACAACAAAATATGGCCTTTTCTGATATGAATTAGATTGCAATCAGCGAAACAAAATTGTTTTTTTCTACCAAATTCATATTTCTGATTCCTGTTCATCCATATTGTGCTGTCAGTCTTTCATAGTGGTGTCACAGACACTAGAAGTCCTTTCACATAAAAGCAGAAAAAACCAACTTTACAACTGTGTGTTATGGGCCTGGAATCCAAACCTCTTGGCTTCCATGTGAATCTACTATAGAAAAAAGTGGCTATTCTTAGGAGAATCTTGTCATTTAATAGTTGCGTTTTTAGGGAAATTATGAAGCCTGTTTCATTCTTTGAAAGAACTTTTTGAGAAGACTGTAGCTCTGCAGAAAATTTCAGACTATTTGTAGCCCTGAGGATCCACTCTACTGTTTTGAACTGCAAAGCATTTAGTTTTAAAATTTAACAAAATGACATAAAGAGGGAGGAAACATATCCTTATTAATTTATTTATGAAAGAACTCAACTTTAGTAGCAAGATTTGCCTATTCTATTCCCTTATTTACAGGACAAGATCCTACACAGTTCCAGTCTTGAAATAAATGTGTCTGATTCTGGTTTGCACAGAACTTTGCTTATCTCTTGTCTGTCATTTGTCTCTCTGATCACTGTGATATTTTATGAAATTTTTGCCTATTTCCCATTTAATTTTCAAAATTATAATCCAGGTATACATCTTGGTTATTTAGCAGCTATTTATTTTTGAAATGAATTTCTCATTTAACTTGTGAGAAATTTTATTTTCCCCTTCATTCGTTTCTAGCTTCCCTGCTTCCTTCCTTTGCCCTTCTTCATCCCTTTCCCTTTCCCTTTCCCTTTCCCTTTCCCTTTCTTCTGTTTCTCTCTTTCTTCCCGTTCATTTCTCTATGTGTCTCCATCCCTCATCTCAATTTTCAGGAAACACAAGAGACTTAACATGTGTCAGTGATGACCCTTTTGGTTATGGATATCGAAGACAGTGTCTCTGAAGAAGCAAGGGAAAGACCTTAGGATGGACACTGCTCATTCCTGATCCCTGCGGTGCTACAGCAAATGCTGAGTTCCTTTTTAAAGCTGAATAGGCCTAGACAGGCATAGAGACATGGGACACTAGGGATTAACTCAAAAGGTAGGGTCAGAGAAAAGATAAGGTTTATAAAACATACAGATTAAAGAAAAAAGAATAAGATTAAGGGGATAGACACTCTTACAAATCAGTACAGTCAGGAGTGAGAATGCTGCATTCTCCTGAATGAAAAGCTAACCCTCCCTTTATTCAGAAATGTTCAAAGTAATAAATAGTGCCTTGAACTCCTCTAGCCTCCTTTCTTTTAACCTTATCCTTCTAGCACACCCCATGTTATGTCCACCAGGGACATCTTTGACTCTTTCAAAAGCAAATGGCTCAATTAGATAAGAAGCAGCATTTGCCACACAGCCCACTCACTCCCGCAGCTTCCTTTAATCCAATCCAAACGGAAGGCATTCATTTATGTCTTCTCAGTCACAATGGAACATATTGATTATTGATACAGGGACTACATTTTCAAACCAAGTCAACTGAAGGGTTCTCTGTACAATTGTGACACTTTTTAAAAGATCCCTGCCCTGTGGCATTTATGGGCATACTTTCTATAGGTTTTGTTTCTAGGGCTTCGTTACCTTTCCTGTAGTCCCTTTGCTTGTATGGCCCAAAGGGAAGTGGTGATGAACTCTTTTTAGTATCTGGGGACTGTCCTCTGTTCTGCCATTTCATTAGCATAGGGAGGCTGTGATCCACAAGGAAGCTGCTAATACTGCCACCAAAACCAGAACTACATATAGTCAGAAAAAAAGAGCAATAAATATTGCTAATTTTTTAATACATTTACTCACTTTTAAATTTTATAGCAAGAAGAAATAACAACTACTTCTTACTAGCTCACACCATTAAATAACATGGTCAATAAACTTTTAAATTTTTTTAAGTGCCTTAAGGAAAATTGGAAACGAGGACATGAATCTTTTCTTGATGAGCTTAGGATACGTACTTTTGTCATGTGTTCTGTAAATAATATAAAGCTGCCAAGGCTGTTCTATGTGATGTACTTAACAACTTTTCTTGATCCGCACTACCACTGTTTTAACACAACAATCATAAACTGCACTGTAGATATTTTGAGGTTAAGGGAAAGCCTAAACTGAGGCTTGCTCAAAATTTGAAAATAAAACCAAAAAACCCTGAACCTGATTATCTTTCCCTTAGCCTTTTCTAACTATACTTCTAGAAAAAATACTTTAGTAGAGAAACAAATCAAAGACCCCTGAATTTTCAAAATGTGAGCAAGAGAATATTATTTGTATTTTAATTTTTACCTGCCCAGTTTGATGGCTTCTCAAATACCTTTGGATTTTGTAGAATTACACAGTTGTTGGCTGAGATAGAGTAAATATAGGCAAGCGTGAAGCATTAATATCTGATGAAATTTGAAACACAAATGTGATTTTATACCCCTATGATTTTGTCATCATTGCCATCCTTTTGAGGCAGTGATTCGGTGACGTAGTAGCAGCTGTGTCATGCAATGTGAATGTTTGCATGCTTCTCTACTGCTTGATTTCAGCTGGGGTTAGGGCTTTGTCCTCTTGGCTTCCATTTTCAATAAATGAAAATCATCATTTTATGTGAGATTCTGTGGCTCAGGCTAAAACAATAGACGTTCCCATGGGTCCATTTTCAGTAATCTATCCCTAATTTAATAATTCCTCAGAATTTGTATCATCTGGAATCTTGAGAGATTCAGATTCTAATTCTGAATGTCTCAGACACCTTATTTTAGTTGTCTACCAGTGGTTTACATGTCTAAGTTCATGATCATGACCAGCCATGCTGTGTTCTGTATTAGTTCACTGATTAGTTCAGAGTCCTTCTAATCACCAATCCATTCCACATGACCATGTCCTGATGTCAAGTGAGGAGATGGGTGAGAAAGTATTTGGGAATCTTTGAAAAGGAGCTCATTTAGAGACACCTCAACACAAGACGGATTCTTCCCGTGTCACTTTGGTCATCTGCAAATTTGGCAGCCAGGAGAAGTCATTTGGCTGTTCTGGAATTGACAGGGAATGATAAACAGCACTAAAGTGCCACAAATAGGTGTCTAAGAGAGCTGGGACATGTAAGATTGATCCCATTCATCACTGAAGAATCTCAAAATATCCTTACTATATCTTGGTACAATAGTCCTAAAATGCCCACAAAGCCAAAAGCTTTTCATGTCAATTTAGCATTAATATTCTAATTAGAAAAATCAGAATTAAAAAAAAAAGTTTTTCATTTTCCAAAAATTTGACAATTTGTAGATTATTGGTGGACTGTTTAGAACAAATTAATTGACACATCTTAGTTGCAGATTAATTATTCCTTAATTATAAGGTGGACACACCAAAAGAAAACTACTAGCATCAAGACTGAGCAGCAAAAAGTTGGGCTGATAGGTGAGGAAATTGTGTTAGATACCTGAAGAAATGGAGTTTTGCACTGACAAAAAGTATTTTCTTCAGTTAAAAACCAATCTGGCTAAGAGGGAGGTGAAGTCCACGATGAAAAAATAATGGGAAAAGTATGGAGCCTGATAGCAATGAATAAATTCAGTATTAGATAATGGAGAAAGCTGATAAAGAAAACTAAAGCAGTCAGTTGAAAATCTATGGGTAATAGGGCAAAGATAACAAGAAGTTCTTTAAACAGGAACAAAATGTCTGCAGTTTTGTAGAACTATGGATGGTAAAATTGTTAACCCTGGTAAAGAAAATGCAGAATTAATAAATACATCCATTTTCTAAAAGAAGAATGAAAGATTTTATTTTCTCTCACTTCTGAGAAAGAGTCTTAAGCAGAAACACTAAATATTTCCAAATCTACAGAATCAGATAATTCACTGTCAAGAAAATGACTTGTCTGTGGAGCTGCCTAAATTAATTTTTTTGAAATCTCTGTATCCTGAGAAACTTCCATAAACTTAACAAAATAGCCATGGCAAACATTTACAAATAGTGACTTAAATGGCCTTGAAAACAATTTGTTGGTTAGCCTAAACTTTACTTGGGAAAAATTTCTTGGATTAATTGAACTAAGATTAAAATTAAAACTGATGCCAGTCAATGCAATGTTATGGAAAATATTTTTGTTTTTAATGATCCAGTGTCTTGATGAGTCTGTAAAACATTTTCATGAAGCAATTATCCTGATGAAACGTACTTAGATGTTTTATATTTTCAGAGGCACTGCGCACAGCTGGCAGATGTGACAAGGCATCCATGGGTGCAGCCAGGTGTGATGCCTGAGGTATCTGAAATCGCATAGAACTCTGGTGTCTAGACAGCTGGATTGTCCCCTGGTGACCACTGAGTGGGATGCATCTGCCTCACTAAAGCTATCCAAGAATTGAGATCCCTGGGTTGAAAGTGGATTCCTTTTAAAGCCAGCAGAACAAATGTGCTCCTTGCCATGTGCTTCCGCAGAGCCAGGTGAAATGCCTCTCACAGTGTGAGGTGAAACATCGCTGTAGAACGCAGGATGTCAGCTCCCTCTGTCAGCTGTGGGGAAAGGGAGAGAAACTGGAATCGGATGACAGCAACCCAAAGCAGTGCAAAAAGGATATTGATGACCTGGAAGGAGTTTGGGAAAGATTTATTGAAGCATTTCAGGGTTTAGAAAAGATACTTTGTAGTGTGAAACTGAAGAAGTGCAATCAATTTTGTTTGTCCAGAAAGGTCAAGGGATGGCTACCTATGATTACATCTGAAGAAGTATTTGATCATAGAAGGCTCTTTTATCTTCCAAAAAACCCCCACAACCCATCAACAACTGCCTCCCCCCAAAAAAAAACCCACAGCCCAAAATCCAACAGTTGCAAGCTTAAACTAGCAAAAAGTAAGTGTAGATGTAGAAATTAGCATGCTCATAAAGGAAGATCTATGGAGGAAACTGTGTGACTGTCACAGTTAGTGGCTGGAAAAGCTTATCTTGGGATGTAGAGGCTTTTCATTGCCTTGAGTGCATATCTAAGCAATGTGCCACCATGCAAAGCAGAGAGATGAGCCTGGTTAAATTCCTGGTGAGATTCTGTGGTCTGGGATGCACCAAGCAACAGGCTGAATACTCACAATTATTCATTCTGGCTTTGAAACGAGTGAATTTCAAAACCTGTTTTCATAGGGTAGAAAAGTAGCTTTGTACATTTATCAGTGTTGCTTCAAGTTCCAAGGAGGCCTCGAAGAAATTATTAACTAAGGCATAAAGGAAGGTGAAAAATGGGGGAAATGATAAAGAGGTAAAATGAAAAATAATTGCACAGAATTTTCATTGCCACAGCCATCCATTTGTTTGAAATTTGGTTTTATAATATTAATTTTATATATTTTTATTTACCTACTACTTTCTTTATCTCTCTTTTTAACCTTAGCTTTCCTAAGAAAACCAATCTTTGCCTGAAAATAAAGTGAAAAACATATTTTTATGTTTCCTTCATGACATTATGCACAGAAAAATAGTGAAATAATACAATGGCATTTTTTCAAATTTTAATGAACTTTGTAAAATTTTAAAGCAGTTCTAAATAAATAGAAAATCATGTCCTGGTATTTAATGATTTTTATAATACTTGTGTACTCTTACCTTTTTTTCAGTATGCAGAAAAAAAAAGAATCATAGTTTTATATCCACAAAGAATTAAGTTGTTCTTAACATACAGCAGCTGCTGCTGAAATGCTTTTATTAATAAGAACATTTTATAAAATAACATCTTGGAGGAGACTCTTCTCTTTAGGTATCAGGGAATGCAGGCTGCCTTGACCCACTTGGTATTATGTCTAGAACATTTATATATTTTTTGCTTGCTGTTTACGGCTTTTTTTATTAGTGTGTCTTTTTTTCAGTGCACGGGTTTGTGGAGCAAGCAGCTGTTCATTTGTTTTGTCAGTAATGGAAAGAAGACTTGAACATCTGATGACAGGTAATTTGGGATGATGTTCAGGTTCTTATAATAGAACTGTGTAGAAAGCTATCACTTTATCTTACAGTGTCTGTATATGTGTGACAAGACTTTCAGAACAGAAAAAGAAATTTGCACTTCACAGGGTAAATAACAAAACATGAGAAAATAGACAGTGGTGTTAAGAATGACGTATAGAAAAACTACATGCAGGAAGCCATTTCTGGTGCACAACAAGGGGTTTTGCTGGTTTTATGCTCCTGGAACTTTTTTTAAAGGCTCGTGACTGTCATGTGTTGGCATCTCTTCTATCAGTTTCTAATACAAATGTGGAGCATACTAAGATATTCATTTTTCTGTACTGGAAAATGAGTAATGTTACCTAAACATGGGGTTTCATGAATTTCTAGGCAAATTTGGCTTGCTTGCATTTTGTCCAGTTGGAGCCTCATGTCCTCCTGTCATTCACTCTCTGGAGATTTCTGTTCTGAAAAGAGAAATCTGGCAGTTTCTTTGACAGCTCCTGAATGTTTCCAGGAAATCACCCCCACATGCTCATGGCTGTCCGCTGTTCTACAGTTATTTCCATGCAGGAATTTGTATTTCTGTCATCCCTCAAGGGAAACTGTTCCTCCATGGCCTCCTGGAAACTGCAGCTGTAGTAATTACAGTTGTCTGCTACTTCTATCTTTCCTGACCTTGAGGGTACCTTTTGTGTACCCACCCTGTCCTCAGCTGCTTTTCTCTGTCACTGGCAACCCCCTCCCTGTCTGTCCTGCCCAGAGTTCAGGGAGCTCCCTGTTACCTCTGTTACTGCAGTACTTGGCTCCCTGCTGCCACTTTTTAATTCATTCTGTCAGCTTTCCTACCACTGCTGGCTTCAAAAGTTTATTTGCTGTAGGCAACAGAAAGTCCACATACGGAGTGCCTGGAGATGCTGTCCTGGCTGCTGCCCATGCCTTCTGTTTGTGTGTGTCTCCAGTTGTTCATTTGCTTCTTAACTTGCTCATGAAGCTGTGAAAAAGCTTTTTCCATAGTTATCCCCATACATTTGCATTGCAGATGGAATGTCGGTCATCACTTGTGATGAGTAACTCAGTGGTTTTGCTTAGCATCACTAAAAATTAAAAGAGAAAATATGTTATGAAGAGTTCAGGTGATAGTACAATCATCAGGAGCCATATGCCATGCAAGAATGGCAAAATCTATTTGCTCCAGCCAACTACAAAGACCATGGAGCATATTCCTTATCATTATTTAATAAAAGGTAATTAGTAAGTGTTTGGATACACAGAAATACATTCTATAGCTATTCATGGCACTTGAAAACATGCTGCTTGCATAGTGAAACAACCTCAGGATATATAAAAGTACTCATGAATTACTTATTAATTCTGCTCTCTTCTGTATCTTCTGCTTTCCAATTTAGGTAGTTTTGGCCTTATTGTGCTACTTAGTGAGACTTAAAGGTCATTTTACAACCTGTTGTTCCCCTGGTTGTCACTACACTCCTTATGGTATTGTGTCTTCATGCAGCAATTGGATTAAGAAAGGATGATACAGCTTAATGACCTAGAATAGGGATGTGATTCTTCGAATGCAAAATAGAGAAGAAAAGATTGATGCAAGTTAATGAAAAATTGAGCACATAAAATAAAGAGATACAAATAAAGACAAGAGGGAAAGGTAAGGCAATGTGTAAACGGCAAATAGACGAGTCAATAATTAATGACAATAGAGAAGTGACTACCTGAAAAGTGCAAGGCCTACCTTTTATTCTTTGAAGATTATTCTCATTGGCCACTTAAATTAAAAAAAGAGAAGAATTCTTGGATGTTTTTGTCCTTGGTAATCTTCAGCATTCCATTTTCACACAAAGCAAGAATTTGTCAATATTCAGACAAATAGCCTGAACAGTACAAATATTGAAGTTTTTTCTTTTAAGTATAAAAGAACTTTAAAACTGTCTAGATACATTATTTTTGATGTATTACTGTTGATTTGAATTTTTTTATTCAGTCTTCAGAAAATGTCTTGGTTTTAAACCTACATAAAGCAACCTCCAAAATTAAACAACCCTGTATTTCAGCTCCTGTAAACTGCACTATACAATTAATAACATCCAGTGTATTATTCTTGAGAGATAGAGAGCCAGTTATATATTTTTTGTGAGCTGTATTGGGATTTAGCCACCTACCTTCCATTCACATTAGCGGGACTCACACAGATAAATTGCCCTCAACAACAGAAGTTTTCACCCTTCAGTCTCACACCAGGCCTTCAAATACAACCCAGAGAACCAAACACACCCTGCAGTTATGAAAGGTGTATGCCTGGGCATTCAGCATAAAGAGGGAAATATCCAAATGAGCTTATTTGGCAGCAACTGGGAAAAAAAAGTTATTTTGTGAAGGGCAGACAGGACAGATGGAACTAAGTGTCATGCAGCTGAGGAAGGATCAAAGAAGAACAACTATTTCCTTGATTCAGGGAAGAGAAAGAAGCAGCAAAGTGTGCTGTACATCATGTGCTCCTGACACAGCTGGGTCAGCCAGCAGTTTAGAGAGACTTCTGAGCAGGGTGAAAGGGACTGGAGACAGGCAGAGGGAAATGCATCAATATTCTGAAAAGAGAGAAAAACAATACGTGGTTTTAAAGTTCCTTCCCTGTGAAGCTGCCAACTCTTAGTCTTATGATTATGAAGCACATTAAATTGTTTTAATATTAAGGTGCTAGAAATAGTCAGTCTGATGTTTATTTTCTTAAGGAATAAAAGGGAAATAATCTAGTGAACAAAATTTTGAGGAGAACAAACCCTCAGGCTGGAGAACTACATTGTTTGCATGTATTTGGGAGGATGGAGTTAAATGGAGAGAGAGAGAACAATGGAGAGATACAAATACATTTTAAGTCAATCTTGTGATTTTTATATCCTGTGATTTTCAATTCTGGAGTTTTACTTTTGTTAGAGAGACTTAGTGTTTTCAGTCTTTATCTTCTATTAAAAAAGAAAAAAACCCCTGAATTAGAAATGGTATTAGAAAACCAATCAGGCTGGAAAATTCCTGTATTTGTCAGGTGTTCAGCTCCTGTCCAGGACACATAACCCAGGACTCAGGTCTAGCCCAGAGAACACCATGTGCTTGTGTGTGTCCTCAATGTGAGTCACCCTCTCTAATGCCCTGTGGTGAAATCCAGTTTCCTTTCACCCACTGCCCTCTTGACAATCATTCCACATGGGAAGGGCTGTGAGCCGGGGATCTACCAGGTTCTTAAATGTATATTACCAGGAAACAGTGAGATGGTTGCTTTAGCCTCCCAGATTAAATGTGTTTAGAAATGGTCCCTTGAGAACTGTTTCCTCAAGATATATGTTTTAGCCAGTGCTTCTCAGCTATGTGCTTTTGGAGGGAAAGAGGACTTTGTAAATGGATTTTCTACTTTTTTTTTCTCGACTCAATGCTATTCAGAAGATAAATTAAAGCTTGATTGCAGTTACTTCATCCTGTCCCATAATATAATTTTATTTTTATTTAATGTATTTAGGTTGGTGGATAGGTAAATGATATGTTACATGAACCTGTTTCTCATTGATGAATGTGTCTAGAAGAATAAAGGAAGAAAGGACAAGAGGAATGGATATTAAAGTAAGCAATATATTTCAGTGTCCCTCTTGCTGTTCCATTAACAGTACGTACCCATGAGAAGACCCATCTTCCATTTCACAGCCATTCTTTTCTCTCCCATTTCCTCTTCCCTCTTGAGCACCGTTTATAGATATAGTATATCCTTAATATTTTTTATAGTCTTTGACTTGGCAATTCATTATTTGCCACAAACTAAATTTTTTGTGTGTGTGTTTCTGGAGTTTTACTTGTATTTTTACTGTGTGTAGGCTTGAAGTACAAATTATATATTCATTGATAGCAATGCATTTTACAGCTTAAAGCTTGCTTCCTTCTGCCAGGGCTCCTTTCAAATAACTCAAGAATTACTCCAGTAAAATAATAATTATCTCCCAAAAATTTAAATAAAAATTATCTGTACTGACTGTCACCACTTTATCAAAATGCTGGATAACAGGGTAAGTTCAAATGAACACTTTTAGTTTCTTTCTCTCCTGGTAATTTGCAGCTAAGATTACATTTCTATGATTTTCATCTCCCATGGCTTAAGAATTCTGACATTTCTCCCTGCCTCCTGTTTTACGTCCCCCCCCAGACTTATCCATGTACTTCTGCTAAAATTAATATAATAGGAATACAATTTGAATAACAACAAGACTGTTCAAGAACATTTGGTATTTGGATGAAAAACACTTTTCACATATTCCCATTGTTGCTGAAAGAACATGAAGAATTTCCACTGAATCAGTAGCAGTTGGAGCAGATTCAAGTGTGGTTTTAGCAGAATGGTGAGCAAGAAGTGCCCTGGTGGTTACTCCCCACAGCTTGCATTATCCAGGAGCCCCCTCTTGCCAAGAGTGGTGCAGTATCACGGATAGCAGGGAACATTTCACAACAGCACCATTCCTGAAGTTCTTTATGTGTATGTGCATCATTATCTGTGAGTGAGCTTGGAAAATCCAAACCCCATGAATTTCTCTCAGTCTATTTCAGACACTTTGCAGTTTTGGGGGTGTTTGTACCAAAGTGTTGTGATGTCTGTTAGCAGTGAAGTATCTGAGTGCTAAGATTTATAATGAGACTGGAATCCAAATTCCACGTTGGTATTGTTTGATTCAGCTCTGGTACTGTGTCCTAGGCTGGTGTCATATGGCAGCTTGCTCTTATGGAAATTACCTCAGACTGGTGGTAATGTTAAATGTCTGCTCATCTGTTCAGCTTATGTGGGAAGTTCTTTGTTCCCAAAACCAAGAATGTGCTGAGGAAGAAGAGCAAACCAAGTCTGCTTAACACCTCTCACTAACACTGAATATGGTGCTGTGTGGGTGACAGTCAGTGTAAGCCGTTTGAAAAGAGGAGCTTGAAAGAAGGTTTTAATAAATTCAGTTATCATTTTCCTTTGTTTTACGACTTTTTGCCCATCTACAATAAGTAGAATATCATCTGGGAATGATGCAATATAAAATTTACACCAATACTGTAGCAGTGGAAGATGGACCTTGCCCAAAGTTGTGCAAGAGAGCAGTGAAATGTGGCATTTGAATCTCTCAAGAAATGGTTTTTGTCTCTGAATGTGGATTCTGAAAATCAATTATATGTAGATTGGCTGTGAGAGAGAGACAAGCTGTTCTGTTGATTTAGGCATGACCTGTGTGGTGACGCTTCATCTCCCACTGAACTAAATACTCTTTCAAATGACATATTAATGGGAGGACATCCAAAATACTTGCTAGGCAAATGAATGTGTAATAGCCAGATGGTTTATTTGGTTTTTCAGTAATGCTCAGAGGATCAGAAAGAGGATTTGTTTTGTAAGTTATAGCATGCAGTTACCTGTGTCAAAGTGTCTTGAAATATAGTAGGTTATAATTGTAGATCTGTTCTGTTGTTTTCTTATTTTCCCACATTTGTAAAGCACTGTGGAAAATGTCAGCCAACTTTGCATGGTGTGGTAGGGGCACAGGTGGGGAATGTTTAAGAAATACGGTTGTAAAAGAAATGTTGAAGCAAATTACCCAATAATCCTTTCTACTGTTCTTAGGACTATTCAAACCTTTCATCCAACATCAAATTCTTTCTATTCAAAATTTAGCATAAAGAGCATAACACACATCTCAAAAGGTGCAAAAAACCCTTATCTTGTGAACCTGCCTACATAACTCTATTTAATATAAGCAATGTATTTTGGGATATATTCTCTTTCCTTCAACATTTTGTGCTGAGACAGAAACTTCTAATACAATACTATACAGCTTTTAACTCAGGACATGTCTGGTCAAATGTCCTCAGCATATGCTCACTCTCTGCAGCTGGGAGAGTGAGCCACAGGTGTCACACTTAAATAAAGGCTGGCTTTTCTCCATCTGGTTTCCTAATATACAGATTGGGATTTTTTCCCTCCATGAGCAGGAATGGGTCCCTTTGATGCTACCTTATGTTCTGCATGGAGGAGAAAAGGAAATTGAGTTTCACCAAATGCTGTATTTGGTCTCAAACACATTTCTGCTGGGGAAAATTGAACTGTTTCTGAAACATTACAGAATTTTGCCTCAGAAATTTCACTGTTGTAGTCCAATGGTGCTGCTGTTGTGTGTCCCCCCCTGGCAGCAATAGTGGACCAAAAAGATTTGTCTATGGTACAGTTTGTGGGAATACACAAGACAGANACTCGAAAAACCAAATGTGTCACTTGAGCAAAATGATGAAGTCTAAATTCTCTATAATTCAGGAAAACCTCTCCAAGGCTGCTTGTCATTAGATTTGTCTCAGCTGTTACCAATGTTTTTGGAAAACCTTCCCTCAGATGCCCACTCTAACAATGGGAAATCCTTCCCATTCTAACACTGGGAAGGCACAACCTATGCTTGCTGCTTAGGAGATCATTCTCCTGAGTAATTCATAAAAC
This sequence comes from Hylia prasina, assembly GCA_013397195.1. NCBI lineage: Eukaryota > Metazoa > Chordata > Aves > Passeriformes > Sylviidae > Hylia > Hylia prasina. The sequence goes on from VYXD01011734.1 coordinate 310,803, forward strand.
AACAATTCATACACCGCAGGTCTCTCTAGAGCCCATTTTATTGAGTGAATTTAGCTGCTTTGTATTGAATTTTGCTAAAACTTGTGTAGTGATGCCAGGGCATGACAGCAAGGATACACTGAATTCATTCATTTTTCACAATTGCAGAAAACTGGATAGTCCATAGATATTCCTACTGACTTGTAAGTCCTCGACTGTGGGACAGTATAAGTCTTGGCTTCTTAGCTTTTGGTTTCATATACATGATTTAGCTCTTAGAGGCAAACCCCTTGCCAGATATCTGGATATTTTTGGGGCATAGGAGCTGTCTGCTTGCTTTCCCACAGGTTGTGGATAGTCTAATCCTTAGCTATTGTAATTGATGGACAAGTTCTTTAATGGCTGAATAGGCAGAGGAAGGTCTCTGCTCAGAAATGATCTTAGGTTCTGCTTTTCATCTGAGTCTCACAGAAATGCCAGCTGTGAGATACCTTCACAGAATCACAGAATGGGTCAGGTTGGAAGGGAACACAGTGGGTCATCTTGTCCAAGCTGCCTGCTCAGGCAGGGTCATCCCACAGCACAGGGAACGAGACTGTGTCCAGACAGTTCTGGAATATCTCCAGTGAGGGAGACTCCACTCTCTCTGGACAATCTGTTCTTGTCACAGTCACCCATACAGTGAAGGAATTCTTCCTCATGTGTGGGTGGAACTTCCTGCGCCTCAGTTTCTGCCCACTGCTTCTCGTCCGTCCTTGCTGGCAGACCCCGTGGGTTGGCTCTGATATCCATGTGTGTGATAACTCTCCCAGTGGTGAACCACATCTGGAAGGGCTAACTGTCCTTAGCTCCACAGAGCTATCTGGAGGTTTCAGCTGACACCAGACCCTGTCTCAGGGCACCTGGCTTTAAGCTGAGAATGTGCTGCAGAACCTCTGTTAAGTGTGTGCCAAATGACAGGTGACCATCCATCATTAGTTATGTCTTATGACACACCACCCTCATTTTCTGTGCAGTTCCTTCTGGTGCTCAAGTCTGTAACCAGTGTTGTCCAGAACAAAGGTTGGTCTTTGACAACCAGGGCATAAAAGCACCTACCAATCCCTGAATTTCGAAAGTAGTCTTTCCACTATTTGTCACTTACCATTTGTCACTTACCATTCACTCAATTTCACTGTGAGAGATGTCTCTACATGAAATGTGAGCCACAGCTATAAGCCAGATGTCAGTAAAAAAGTGGATTATCCCTGCTTCAGCATTCCTTATTGTGATTCAATTTTCGTACATGATAGACACTGCTGTTCAACAAGCAGCACTGTCACTGGTCAGCATTTGATTTAAAAAAACAATTTGAGGCCATAATCTGGAAAGGTTCTTGGTCAAACAATTGATCAGTGGGTAGATGGAACTTGTAATACAAACAGGCTGGAAGCTGGGAGTAACACCAGGAAAGCAGATGTATATTTGATGTCAATGATCTTGATTTGCATGGGTACATAAAGAAAGCTGTTTCTGAAATAGAGATTAAAGGTCCTGAGAGAAAAGAGATTAAAGGTTCTGAGAAAAATAAAGTGCATTTTAAAAGAAAAGGGGACTGTTTGTGTTTGTGATTATTTTTATTAGTTTAGTCTTGCAATAAAAAATATAGTATTTAGCTTGTCAGCATTTGATCTCAAAATTCGTTTTTAGGATTCAGGAACAAAATCTCACAAGAATGAGTGCAACTTCTACTTAGGTGGGGAGTTGTTTTTTCTGCTGTTTTAACAGGCAATATGCAATATCAGTGCAAATCTCCAGAGGTCAATAGAGTTTGCTGGAGTTATCAGGAGAAAATAGGCTTCGTGGTGAGTAGAGAAAACACAATTTTTAAAATATCCACTGTACTGTTTAATGTTTGATAAAGAGTCTGTATACATATTTATACATACATGTGCACACACATAGACACATACAAAAAGGTATGAATAATATACTTCAGACAGAAATATTTCTTTCATGTAAAACTTTACAGTATATTTAGGAAAGCTACAAAAGATATGGTAGAAAAAAAGAAAAAAGAAAGAAAGAAAAAGCTTTCATAAGAGAAGTTAATTGTAGGCTCTTTAAGTTCACACCAACAATGCTGCATGTTATATGGCAAAATACTGCCAGCCTGAGAAATGGTGTCAGTTCCTGACATCAGTCAAGCCTGTGGCAAACCTCCCTTTGGCTTGCATGAAACAAAAATTACATCCATTATGTTTTTCACATGGCAAGGCACAGCTACAGCAAAATAAACTTTCAGAGCCCTAGTCCCTTTCCTTTTGATTATCATTGCTTTGCTTTACTGTAACAAAGTCTTTAAACAATATGCAACCATTCATCTCAAAAGAAAAAAGTTGTATTTTTCTTTAGAATAAATCAATTTTCTTGCAGAAAATGATCAGCAGAGAGTTTTCCCTGAAATCTAGCACAATATTAAGTAGATAGTGTAGATACAGCATCCAGTAAAGCTATTTTCAGAATCTTTTATGGACAGATTCTTTTCTTAATAAATCCTATCAAAATCTGTGCAATGACTGTATTTTTTTTTGTTCTTATATTAATACTGAAGTCTTTCAAATACAATAGTTACAAATACAGTTCTTTTATGTGACCTCCTTTTCTGTTTTGGCAAAATATACTATAGAGGCAAATTTCAGAAGCCAGTCTTTAGTAGATAGAGATTTTTATTGTTTGAAAAATACAATATGGTCAATACTGTTAAAAAAAAGAGTGCGTCGGAATTGAAGACTCAGCATAATTGCAATACCACAGATTTTTCAGAGTAAGCTGGTCCCACACTTGGTGCAATCAGAAGCTGTGATCAAATACTTGAAATTCTCAGCTGGTTTAAGTGGAGGTAATGACCCTGACTTCAACACATAACTGGCACAGGAGAATTTCCTCTGTTAACTTTTTGAAAGCAACCATTTTATTTGTTCTTCAGCTCTGAGCGTTTATGTTCCAGCTGGTCTCAAAAATCACATAACTGGAAGTTGTAAACACATGCTGGGGGAGGGGAGAGAAGTGGCAAGAAACTTGGCAGGAAAAGAAGCTTTGGAAACTTGAAGCAGAAACTATGGCCACCTGAATAACTTGCCAGAGGAAGTGTGCATCAGGTTTTTCCAATGGCACCTGGAGAGCAAAGGCTTCACCTCAGCAGTGATGTCTTGCAGTGAAAGAAACAATTCTCCCCCTGGATTTGACATGGCAATGTCAAATGAGATGTGAGATGGCATCTGTGTTTCTGTGAACACACATGCTCTTTGGAGCATCTCAGTGAAAGAATGACAGGGAAAAACGGGAGCATATCCGGTGTAGGGCTCTGTTGGTCAGGAGGCACAAGGAATATTTAAGGGAGATGTGTGTGTTCAGAGGAGAAGGTTTTGGAGAACCTTCAGAGATACATGGGGAGAGGGTGAAGTCCAAAATATGGAGCACAGGACATTCGGATTAGTTATGAGGAATATTTTTTTGTTTGGCTTTTGTTTTGTGGTTTGATTTTTTAAAAATTTTTTTACCATGGGGGCTGTCAAAGCCTGGAAAGGAGGTTGTTGATACTTTCTAGACATATTCAAAATTGAACTGGACAAAGCCATACAACCAGATCTGATGTGGCTTTGCCTTGAGCAAGGATGAGCTCCCAAGGTCCCTCCCAGCCTGAATTATTCTGTGTTTCTGTGATTCTGTTCAGTTTACTTAAATGATTCTCTTTATTTTCAAAGGGATGTGACAGTATCAGCTGTTAATTATATGCTTCAAGGGACAACGTTAATGGAGAAGCTGAAGCCCTTTTAGCCCCCTGGTAAACTCGGGCCTCAGTTTTTATTATTTTCTACCTTCAGCTACTGTGGAGCATTGCTGAGCTCATAAAGTAGCTGCTGTGAATAGTGTGGAGAGTAATTGCTGCATGTACTTCATAGGGATTGTAAAATGGTTTGGAAATTACTGTAGAGAAGTGAGCTGCTATGTTTTTATCACTATAGAAAGCATCAAGATGGTAGATCACTAGATAAGCTAGAAGTATGTGCATATATAAATATGTATATACATACATAAATATACATATGGATCCCAACTGTTAAGCTAATTCATGCTATCTTAGAATATGGCCTTAAAATTTGTCCACAGTTTTGGTTTTTTTTTTCCCCAGAAATAATGCAACTGCTTTAATGACAACCTGAGTAAGATGGAGCTCCAGGTGACATACCTGGCTGATTGGGTGGGTGTGAGGGAAAACTGAATATAACTTCAAAGAGAAATCCATAAGTACCAAAAAACCACAACCTCCTCAGTGCATCTACTAAAATCCTAATGCATGAACAGGTAAAAAAGAGAAGCATGGTGATAAAGGAAATCCTACTGCAGAAAGTCCTACTGCCTGTTAGTGTATAAATTGTGTAAGAGGGAGCCTCTGCCCTCCTAAATTCAGACTTTACACTTGGATTTGATTGATTTCTTTCAAAATCACAGGAAGAGTCCTTTAGGCATCCTCCTTGCATCAGCTTTTATTTATTTTCACTATTTTTTTCTATTTTCTCTATTTTTAGAAAAGAAAGTCCATATATCTCGCAGGGTAGGCCTGCACTTTTATTAATTAAACTTTCAAGGCCTTGAAGATGGAAAAAGAAAGTATTATTATCAAGGATTATTTAAACTATGTTTTTGTGAGGTTGAAACAGTCTAGCTAAGAACTACCTGCCAAAGCCTTAGTACTAATAGACAGCCAGTGGGTTCTCAGCCAGTACGATGTCAAATTAAAATTATACTTCACAACAGTAAATTCAGTGATGATAATTCCAGGTGGATTAAGTGTAGGAAGCTAAAAAATAAGCACTTATTTTGCTCATCCAGATAATTTTTCTTTCTTTTAGGGATTTACTTTGAAAATAACAAACCTGAAATCTGTATGTGGGGATATAAACAGCTACATGGGGAAAAAATGTCAGTACTTAGCAGCAGTGAAGTTTGTCCAAGGATTACCACAGTGAATAAAACCAACTTCCCTTTTAAAAGCTGAGTGTACTATTTTGGGAATGTGACCCCTTTTCATGAATAAATGACGTGGTGACATTTACAGATAAAGCAAGATTTAACTGCTATGAAAGGAGATGACAAATGTCAGGATGTCAGTAATGATCTGTGAACATAATGGTCTCTCACCAGAGCACTGAGTAGATATATAATGTAATTGTCGCCTGCTAATGCTGCCATGGAAGAAGAAAAGCAAAGCAATGTGAGGAAGATCAAAAACCTCTCTGGAACCAGCCTTAAAGCCTGATTGATAGGCATTGGCACAACTTAGCTAATAAATTATACTGCTAATGACTTAGAGTTTTTACCTTGTGCATATTACTATTACACACTGTGAAATTCCTGTATAACTTACAACTGTATTGTGTCAGAGGATAAAGTGTTGGCCATCAAAATGGCTTTCTGACAGTTTCTTTATCCCTGTTGTACTGCTGGGGCTTGGCTGTTGCAAAAGTCTTGCTGGAGCTGAGTGGATTTACTGCAACCAGAGCTGGTTAACAGAGCACAGATTGCTGCAGAACAGAGAAGGATTCTTCCTTGGCAGAATCTTGCAATTCTGTGAAAGATCATACAAGCAGAGAATCATAGAATCATAGAACCATAGAATGGTTTGAGTTGGAAGGGACCTTAAAAATTATCTAATTCTAATCCTCTCCATAGGCTGGGATGCCTTCCCCATGACCAGGTTCCTCAAAGTGCCATCCAACCTGGCCTTGAACATTTGCAGGAATGAGGCACCCACAACTACTCTGGGCAACTTGTTCTGTGCCTCAGCACTCTTACTGTAAATAATTTCTCCCTAATATCTAATCTAAACCTCTCCTCTTTTAGTTTAAAACTGTTCCCCTTTGTCCTATAAAGATCATCTAGACCCCCTTCTCCTTTTCGGGTGTTATGTCTCAGTTTTTTACACCCTTGTAGACTTTATGCTGGCCCAGCCTTGTGGTTGATGTCAAACTTGCCTTGATGACTTCCTCGGGAAACCCAGAAATATGGTAGGGAAAAAGAGCTTGGAATTATTTATGCAGCTCTGAAGTCATCTCAGGCAGCTGCCTCCCACCCCGGGCCTCAAACTGAATCCCCATTTGTCCCACACACTGAGCACTTTCTCCACCTGACAGGGAAATTGATTCTCATTTGCTATTCAAAGTGGGGAGAGTGTCTGGAAATCTGAAGGCTTAAGGATCCTGAGACCTCAGGTCAGTGTAGCATGGAAGGCAGGGGGTTTCTTTGCATGAGCTCTGCAGCCTCCTGGCAACTTCTCAGCTCTCAGCTGAGCACTGGGCTTTGCTTTCCCTGCGCTTTGCTCCGACAGTCAGCTGACCTTTTCTCAGCATAAGTTAGCCTGCCACAGGGCTTGTGTTACCCAGAAGACCAAGGATGTTTTCAGAGAGATGGGGAAACTGTGATTAAAAGCCAGGCATAGTCAAACTCTGGTGCAATCAGCCAGAAAGCATTTGGCTGGTAGTTTGTTTATGAGAAGAAATATAACAGACAAAATAGAAACATTAGTACAATAAAAATGCCAAGCTCTGGAAACATAGTGAAGATAATGCTGAACAGTGAATAGGTGTATTTTTAGAAGATACTCTGAGCAAATCTCCTGTTAATAGTGCACAAGTGTATCTTTAACACTACTTGTATAGATACAGTAATGACAGTATCTCTCAGGAAAATCCCCATTACAAAGGAAGCTCATCCCAATCTGCTGTATCTTTTGATGTGCACTTTACAGTCAGAGCCATCTATGACAATCAAGATGGAGGTGGCATTTCGGATAAGACAACCAGCATTGTAGCAATCATATATTGACATCCAGCAGGGATTCACCTCGATTAACCATATCTATCCAAAAATTAGATGTCTTCTTTAAGCAAATTCTCCTAAGCTTCCAGTAAAGTCAATGCAGAGATGTAGTCAGTGCAGAGGGCAATCGACCCTATCCTGCGATAAGTATTCTAAGATAAATTGTGCCTGTTTCATCCTATTCACTCTAGAGGGGTCCCAACACTCCAGAATCAATGCCTACTTTTGAGGTGGCTCTGCTTTGGTGAGACATGTAGGAGGCTCTAATTTCCATGGAATCAGCTGATCTGAAGGGTCAATTGCCTTAACACAACCTTGTTACTGTGCAGCATTAAGCTATTAAAACTGATTAGGGATTTATGGTGAGAAGTCCTTCAACCTCCATATTTTGCACACATGCAAGAAAATTAATACTACAGAAAAGAAATGCATTTAAGAATAGAAAAGACATAATTAAAATGCACAGAGGAAGAACTAAGCAAAAACCAATTATGCTATTATGTAACCATTGAGCTATTTAATCCACTCTGTGCATCCCTTTTTAAAAGAGACTCAGTTAAAGAGAATTGACTGATGTTAAATCTTGAGGTGGTCACTGTGAAATTTTTCTTCTTTCTGATGTAAGGGACACACCACTTGGAGAAGCAATACAATCATTCCAACAGTAACTGGGAAAAAATAAATACCATTTTTCTCAGGGTATAACATGAAATGAATTTCTGTATGTATCATTCTGGTATTCCTGCTGATCCACTGGGGGTCATTTGTGTTGAAATGAGTCTCCCAGTGAGTCAGGATTATAAGTTATGACCAGGTTTTGTGATGTGAAGCAATAATTTTAGAGGCTGTATATTCGATGATTTTAGTCCACAAGCATTCTCTTGAAAATGATAAAAGGTAGTTTCTGGGTGGACTAACCATGGTCTGATTACCTCTTAGGTCTTTTAACTCATCCATCTTGAGACAGGGATTTTTAATCTCATATGTTCATAACTTGCGTTAGATGTATATTCCAGTATTAGTGAACCGTTTCGGTTTAAACTACTTGGGATTTTTCAATGTAGTCCTTTTTGCTTGATTTATTGTAATATTTAATTAACTCTTGCAATTGGATAGATTTCTAGGTTACAGTTATTGGACTATTATTTAGCTCTGTTGGGGTGAGAAGCCCATTACAAAATGTGCTAACAGTTATGCTAGGAAAACCTAGGAAGAGGTTTTGTTTTTCACTTAGAAAATACTGAGTTTTAGTCTCTGCTTTAATGCCCTTTAAACTCATCAGCTAAAGAAGGACATTAGTGGTTATCTCAGCCCTGACACTTGCTAACAAAGACTGACAACTGCTGACACAACAACCTGCATTGAATTATATTTGGGTAGGTGGCGGAATGGGTTGGCATAACAGAAACATGTAATTTCAGTAAACTACCATTTTTAGAAAATGACATTGTTTAAAATTTCCTTTGCTGAAACAGAGATGCATTTTTCCCCAGACCTCTCAAAAAAATCATGCAGGGGATTGAATAAGAAATGGTGCCTGAAATGAGAATTTCAATATGTATTCAGTGTCAGCCAAAATCTTCAATTTAAATTTTTATTCTGGGTTCTTCTCAAATATAAATGCATATAGGAATTCTTGTCCTTAACTATGGAGCTTACAGAAAGTGTTTGTTACTATCCATTTCTTTCCTATCTCTCCCCTTACCTCCACTGATCAGAGCTGCATGTTGAGTAGACACACTAAAACTCCATAATTTGAAACTACTACTATAGCATCAATTCTTCTGGATGATACCACACCTTGCCAGTCAAAAATGATTTGAGCTTAAATTGTCAGCTAAAGATGCTCTTCGTTTTTATTGCCCTGAACTTGCAGGCAGTCTATTGGACGAAGTGAATTACTTTGTTGTGGAAAATGTTTGTAATTTTGTGTGAAGGACACAATCAGAATACACAATAGTTTTTCCCCTTTGCGTTTCCCAACCTGCTCTGCTCCTTTGGTCCCCAAGCATATTACAAAATTGCTGAAATCTAAGCTGATCAATCAAACTCTTTGCAGTTCTGTAAATGATCTTAACTGTCTATGCAGCTGTTATTTGGCAGTGCTCCATCTGGAAAATGAAATACAACCATCAAAAGAAGTTCAGCAAGGTTTACGTTTCATAGTGGTTTTTTGATAACTTGTCTGTTACATAACAAAGTCTCCTGGGTCAAAGTAGAAGACGTCAGATCTTTGTCCTTTCATAAATCTCTGATCCCTGAGTTAACCATATGACAATCACCTCCCAAAATAGGGACAGCTAAGCAGTGTGTTGGGGCTGTGCTGATACTCTAATGGGCACAGCCTACCAGGAAAACACAGGCTGTATACAGAAATATCTTTTGGGAGCTAAGGAAAGCCGGGGCAGCCATGCGGTCTATAGAATTAGGAGGGTAGATTTTTTCAACAATGATTTAAATTTTTGTTCCTCAATTCTGCTCAGGTCTCCACCAAGATTAACACTATGGCATGCAGGGGCTGTGTTGCCTTTGAAACAACCATTCCTGATCCAGTGCAGCTGTACTGTAGAAAACTCCATATTAGTCTCAATTAAAAAAATAAATAAATAACTAACTAAAAAATCAGTGATCATAAAAAGTGTTTTGCTTCTTCATTGTCTGTCCCTGCTTTTAAATTATGGTCTTCCTCCTTATGTTATTAATTCAGCTCAACTGATGACACAACTTGACCTGAACACATTAAGCAAATGTACCAAACTGAAGAAAGAACACAACATGCCTTGTGTTTTATGTAGAGGTGAGTATGTGCCACTATCCCTTGCCGTAGATGTAGAGAACTGGGAAGAGAATTAATGCTCGGGTAGACTGCAGGAAGACATTTTCCAGGGCTGTAGAGAGACAGCAAATCTCCTGACACTTTATGCTCTGATTGGTCATGCCCAAAAAGCGTATCAGCCAACTTGAACAGATCAGCAAAGTTCTCATTAGCAAAATCCTGAGCTAACCTTTCTACTCGCTGACTGCAGAGAGGGCAAAACAATAATCACAGTAGAAAGGTGTCCTTAGCACTCTAAAAAGAAACTACTAGGCAATAAACATTGTTGATCAGGCACAAAATCGGATGGAGGAAAGGAAAATATCAGTGAATCAAATGCCTTCTCTTCCTGGACAAAACACAGAGGTGAAATGCTGCAGTTATGAGCAAGAACACTTCACATGGTGTGATGGATGCACTGCCAGTTGGTCCAGGTCAATTAGAGTGACTTTTTTTGGTGTAATATGCAGAAGAAGTTTTCCTCAAAGGACCATAAAGGAAATGAAGTGCCCAATACCTTTGCCAGTTTTATAGCTCTCAGACTATGTGGAAAATTTCATCCAGAAAGAACTGGCAGAGAAAAGAAGACAATAAGAATAACAAAACAACGTTTTGTTAGAAAATGTTTTGTAGAAGTTGCAACATATTTAAGATTTTTTTTATATTCTCTCATTTTGTGATTTGCTTTTGCACTGCATTTGATACCTTGCTTAGTTAAAGACTGCAATATGAAGCTACAGTAATGTACAGCACATTTTAAGACTTTTAGCCAAAATCAAAATATTCATCGAGGAAAAGATTTTTTTTCCTTCAGCAGAAGTTAGAACTGCGTGCATTTAGAAGCACATCCCATTTCTATCAAATATGCACTGTTTCCCCTGCAGGTCCTTTTATGTTAGTCAATATCTTTTAATGTTATCTGATGGTTTCCTAGGAGATGCCCTAAATGGCCAAACTCACTAGTTTGATGCTGGTGTTGGATAATATCTATATGCACTAAACATCTGTTTTGTTCACTGAAGTCTGCTCTGCCCTTTTTCCACTGGTCATTATGTTCCCCCTGAGGGTTTCTAATGGTTGCTAATGAGATAAGAAAAATGCTCCATGTACACTTCCATCTTCTCTGATGATGTGTGATCAGAAGTCTGTGCTCTTTTTTAACAGGAATTGCTTCAAAATCATTGTTAGTGTTTCTTTGTACAGTAGTTTGGATGCAAATTTTACACTTAAGGACTAAAGTGCCTTTTAAAAATCTGTAAGATGCAATTAGAAAGAGAAAAATCACCACATTATAGGGTAGAGAGTTCTATTTGTGGAAGGGTGGGCTCAGTGTTGATTCATGTTTTTCAGATGGTACAGTACAGGTTGCATCATTAATAAAAGATTAAGATGCCAAATGGGGAATTTTTACCTTCTGTTTCTGAGCTTTTCACTGTAGGAAATCACCCAGATATGGAGAGAGTTTGATTTTATATAACATGATGAGCAGACAGAGTGTTTCTCGAATTGAACAGAGCCTGCTGCTACTGTGGGAAGAGGGGCTGACAACTTGGGTAGTATCCATACAAAGCTATAATTTCTAATCTGTCAAAAACACTTCCCTTTAGAAAGCCTGATTTCATTAGCATGTTCTTTGTCGGATGTGATTGTCTCTCTTAGCAGCTTTCCTTTTACAGCTGTCACAAAAGCCAATCAGATTATAGCAAGGGCAGGAAATAAATAAGTCTTTTTGCTGTAAATTAATTTAGGCAAGACTGCATCACATATGGTTAGATTTAGTCCCTACTTTGAAGTGTGATATTTTAGCAAGGTAACAGATGAGGACTCTAAGAGCAGGTATTGGCATAAATTTGGTTACAAACTGCACTTCTGGCAATCTATGGGTGGGTATAAAAAATATATTTACATATAGACTCTTCTTTAAACGTGGCAAACCTAGCTCTCAGCTAAACTGAAGACATAGGCTAAACTGTCTTGGACAGAGAGGCCAAATTAAGATTTTCTTAGATTTGGTCTGTGCTACCCTCTTCTGGGGTAATTTTAACCCAAACATTAAGAACTCATTTCAGCTAATTTTCTTCATATTTGATCTTGTCTACTCTTCAATTTACAAGTGTGGGCTCCTCTATCATTTCATTCAAGTCTGATATTTTGTATATCTTGCTGTACTCTGCTACCAAGGAGTATCAAGGCTGAGCTTGCCTTGATTCTTCTGTTGCTTTGGACCTGAGCATGTAAGGTAACAAGGAGCAGGCAGGTGCTCTATCAAAACCCATTTACTTTATGTAGCTCTGCTTGATTCATCTCTCTGTTTCACCTTTAGAAATTTGTGAGGAAAAAAAAAGGATCAGATTGTTCTTTTTTTCAAAAAAAGTATTTCACCCTGGAGAGTAAGACACAGGCAATTGTCTTGTTTGGCTTCTAAGGTTGAAAAAAGAGTCTTTTCAGAAGTCTTTAGTGCACATAAGAAAGATGAGTGTTATTAGAAAGCGTGCCTCTGTGTGTCAGCTGACTAGTCCATCTTTCCCTGTGCCATTTGCACAAAGGGGCAGCATGAAATGATAGCAAAGCTCTTCAGTGGAGCTGTAGTTTGACTTTTCAGTCCCTGTGACCCCTCTGGAGAACAGGTAAAGAGGAACCCTTTTGTAGAGAGTCTTTCTGTGCAGGTGCAGAGAACCATTCTTTGACCAAGCCAAAGCTGGAGCTGTATGATTAGGTTGGTTAAGAATTTCTTTTATTTTGGAATCCTTGTAAATCACAACAATCTATTGCTTGTTAGAAGTAGCCAACAAGCACTGTATGGATCAGTCACCATTTCCCTTACAGCTATATTCCCTTATAGTTGTATTACCTGAGCAGGTGTAATGAGTCCCAGTGTCTTTTCATTGTGCTGTGAAATATAGGTGAAAGTCCTCATAATCAATATGAATTACAACCAAAATTTCTTCCCCTTCTACAGGGTAATTGGTCTTCCAGTTTTGGCACTTCTGCATCTCTAAAGGCTCATAGTTTCCTTTCTAATTCTAAGAGACTCTTTTGATTTTAAAAACTTCATCCATTTCTATGACTATGTGTAATGGTCTAGCTGTTTTTTTCTCTGCCTGTTTGCCAATTCCATCTGGTCATTTAAAAACAGTAATTCTGTATCTTTTCGTGTGCTCCAGATCTTCTGCAATGCCAATCTCTAACTGACAGTATTTGATCCGCTTTATGATTACTCTTCATCTGTTCCTGGCTCTTTGTCTGCATGCTGGTAAATGGCTTTGATCACCTCCTGGCCAGAATCTATGGCTTCTCATAATTCCTTCTGGAAAGATTCTTTGTCTTCATTTAATTACTTTTTACCATTACCTGGCTAGCATCCATTGCCTGTTTTCTGTTTTTAATTTTTGCCACAGTGAAAGCTAATAGGACTCTTCTGCATTGGGACATTTAGGAAAGTCAATCCAAATTAAATGTTAAAGTTCACACTTCAGCTGCATTAAATCCCTGTGTTGACAGCCTTGTTAGAAGACAAGAAGACCTTAATTTTGTTTAATTTAATACAAACTATAAATGAATTAAGCTAAGTCAAATTTAACCACTTCAACTTTGAACAAATGTGTCTACACAAGGTTTGTGAGATTTAGCAAACCAATTTTAGCTTCACACCTTTATTAATGTTTTTTATTTCCTGAGTTTTTTGCAGATGAGGCCTCTGACGTCTTTTATATAGGAATAATCCCTTTTTTCCAGCCTGATTTTCTTCTTTTTCTGTCCTTTTCTTCATGTTTTTCACTCCTGTGTTCTGATGGTGGCTTTCATTATACTGAATATAGTTGCTCTTAGTATTTTATTAATTACACTGTAACAAGCTATACATCTACATTAATTTCAGGGGAGTTAAGATGGATGCTGTAGACATGTGCATGATGCCTATTTTGGCCTTACCTAGAATCAGAAGCCAGACAAAGTTAAAAAGATAAAAGCAGAAATATTTAATGAAGGGCCTTATGTACATTAAGGGCAGATGAAGCCTCCCCAAGGGGCTACTCCCAAAATGGGCGATGGACACGAGTTTTTCAGACAGATAAAGGCTTGGTGTATTAGCATATCAGGAATTAATCCTCCAATTACAGCTTCAAGTAGTGAAGTCAGATACCCCCAATTCACTTTCCCTCTGATTCACTTTTGTTTATAGTTTTTGGGGCCTGGGGCAGAGGGTGTCCTTGGATCTCAGGCCTGGAAGGATTGTTTTGTCTCACCAAAATGTGAATAGAGTTAACTAACACTCTATATGGCGTTAAGAGTTAGACACTAATGCAGTGCACAATCTGAAAAATATAAAAGCTAAAATCTTGAGGCACCACACACATAGAATGGAGTTCATCTTCCCTACCCTTAGTGGGAAAGTGCAGGCAGATGGAATTTACCCTCAGCCAGTTTTTAGATGGTCTAAGCTGAGGGGACTGTGCGATACACCAGATGGTTGTGTTACCTTCAGAGAGACCTTGGCAGGCTAGAGAAATGAGCAGAGAGGAATCTTGACAAGTTCACTGTGGGGTATTGCAAAGCTCTGCATCTCAGGAGGGTTAACCCCACTCCTCAGAACATGCTGGGCTGACTGGCTGGGAAGCAGCTTGAGGTCCTGATGGACAGCAGGATGACCATGACCTGGCAAAGCCCCTCACACCAAAAGGTCAAGAGAGGTGATCCTTCACCTCTGCTTAGCACTGGTGGGGCAACAGCTACACTTCTGTGTCCACTTCCCGCTTACCTTAACCATCCTGTGATCAACACCTAAAATAGTGTTAGCTAAGCAGAGGAGATACAGTTCTAACATCATCCAGAGCAAGTCATGGACTCATCACTTCAGACATCCCATGTGCTCAGGATGCTTCCCTACCTTTTGAAAGTTCCTTTGTTTTAATTAATATTTCCCTGGAATAACCCAAGCCCTTAGGACAGTAGGAAATTTCCAGAGCTTGGCATGGAAACAGGACTCCAGAAAACCCAGTGTATAGTGTGTGACTTCATAAATACTTCATTTTGTCCCAGAGGGCAGCCTTTCCTTTTGGATTATAAAGCTCCAAATAGAGAACTCCAAGCCCACAGCCTTGTTCCCAGCTGTTCCTGTGAGCTGCTAGTCTGAAATTAATGATCTAAAGGCTCTAATCCCATGTGTTTAATAAAGCAAGTTTATTAAGGGTACTGGCTTTAAAATTAGCATGAATCCAGCATCTCCCAGTGAGGATGATGAAGAATTATGTTCAGACCTTTTTTTTTTTTTTTTTTTTTTTTTTTTGTGTGGGGAAGGAGGAATAGGAGAGACAAGAATGTGAGACTTTCTGTAATGGAAAAAAGATGAACTCCTGCTATTTTATCTATCCTTTTCACAGAATATTTTTTGCTCTCTGTTAAAATTGTTCCCAGTAAGTCTGTCTCAGCAGCAGACAGATGAACCCTCCCATTTAAATCCCCTCCTGTCTGATAGGTAGACATTTGCAAGCCAAAAGAGAATCATCCTCCTTACTTCTGAAAAGTATGGTCTGCCTTTCAGATAATACCTACTTTTCCAACCTTGTCAGGTGAGGCAGTGCTTGAAAGCTATTTAGCACTTACCCTTTTGTATAAAAAGTTATCTCAGTAGGAGACTTTGCAGCAGTCTTTAACCCCTTTTGTATTCTCATTCCATCTCAGAGATGTCTCATGCAAGCTAATAAATAATTCCATGAAGTCTCTCCTCTTTCCACAACATTAATCTCCCATCAACTAGTAATGAGCCTTTGTTGGTTCCTTATGAGAATCTGAGCAACCACATTAATTCCTTAAAACTTTTTTAACAATAGTGATCCTATTGGCAGAGAGTTTAGGAGCATCTGATCCATAAATTTAGCCTTAGGAGGTTTTGATGGCCTGTGTTTATTGTGCCCTGAAATTCCCAAAGCCCCAGAAAGATGCTGCAAATGCGACGTGCATCAATTTCTAATAAATTATATCTGCATATTGTCTGATGTAACAAACCAGAATTGTGCTGCCAAAGTCCTGTTCTTTCATGTTTCTTTCTTGACCTGAATGATTTTTTTGTGATAATCATGTAATCAAATACAAGTTTATACAAGTTGCTACATGTTTTAAAACATGTGAAATGACTGTTGATTCTTTGCATGCTGATTTTCCCCATAAAACCTGCCAGAATACCAGTCAACAAACAGCCAACAATCATTCTGCTTGACTAGTCCGTGTGCTGTGCCATAGTCTTTCATTTTAGCAGTCTGGAGAAGAAAAGGTCCCTTTGAATGTTTGCAAAGAAAGTTCTTGTTGCTTAAACTTGGGTGTCCAAATTAGATGCCCAAGATCCTACTTATCTAGAACTCTACTGACAGCCAACCTATAGCACAGAATGGGGTCAAAGAGAGAGCAATAAATCCTACCAGCAAATGTCAATTCTTTCCAGAAATCTTGTATTTTATAAACACTTCAGACAAAATTAACTTCCTATTAGCCCCACTTCCACATTCATGTCAATTAAAGAAACAAACCAATCAAATAGTAAAGGGAGAATCAAAGCTGAAAGTGGAGAAATAAAAGAGGATTGTGAGTCTACAGAACACTACTGTGCATTTGAAACAATTTTTTTCTATTCATGGCTCTGACATTACAGCCTGCACTCAATTTGCTTCAACTGAATTCTGCATTACTAAATGTAGAAAAGATGCTCATCAATTCAGCCCACTCATTTCTGTTTCTTTTCAGCATCAGCTTTTCAGTGGATTGTCTCCTTCTGCAACAGCAGCTCTTTTAAATTGTCATGGTACTTTCTTTTTTTCATCTCTTTCCCTGGTTCCATCGTTTTATGCCATTTTTATCTACTCTTTGTTCCCTCTGATATGCTATGAAACCAGCAATGCAACTAGCATAGTTAGTTACATTCATTCTGCCCTTTGACTATTTATAAAGACACTTTTTCTGAACTTAAAAATAATAAAGAAAACGAAGAAAGAAAATTAGCCATCCAAAACTTGATGTGTCTTATACTTTACAATTTCCTGCTTTTCTTCTGAATGTGTGGAAGCCTGATAACACTAAGGAAATGGTATATAACAGACTTCACATATGTGTTACATGTCATTTGCAGTGAATTGATTTTGTCATAATACAAAGCAAGTTTTCATTGTAGTTTGAACTACCTTCAATATCATGAAAACCTCCACAAGATTTTCCCTAAAACTGTTATCTGAGCAGAAATCTGCTTGCAAACGTCTTGAGGGATTATTGATTGGGGCAGACTATATGCAAAGGGATTTAAGTTTAGATGAAACCAGCTTTTAGTCTATATAACAATAGTACTTCTATATTGTGTATATTGCCAGAAGAAGAAATAAGGCAGATGCTGTTATTGAGACTGTGACATGAATGGGCAGCCCAATACATTCATTATTTTACCATGACAAAAGGATGGCAAGAATCTGTCTTTTCTCTGAAATGAGGAGGAGGAAGCCATAGCTGGCAAGTGTTAAGTGATGCAACTTGAAGGTCTTCAAAAAGCTCTTCAGTGATGAGGGCTGGTGCTGACTCTCTGTCCCAGTGTGATTACAGAGGCTGGGTCACAGTTGCCAATTGCATTGTGTTGCTGTTTGCCCTTCAGAAGGTTCTCATAATTTCTCCTCTTGAACACAAGGCATGAAAGGTTTTAATCAATTTTCCCAAACCGTTGTTTATTTTTGAAAGCTGAGCTTCACTTTTTAGCTTGGTCCATTTGAACTTTTTAAAGTAATTTTGGATTTGCTTTTAGTAACTTTAGAAGCAATAATGAACATATGTTATATATAAATCATGTTTTCCTGCACCAGTATTTGCAGTTTTATCCTTCTGTGTTTTAAAAATTGCATCTCAGAATAGGTAGATGTTCTGTGCTGGAAAACACAGCTATTTTGTATCAAGTCTCTGAGGAGAGAAGCAATTGCAGATAATTATTTTTTGATTCTTAAATTCTGGTTTTTCACAGTATGGCCATCTTTGTTACCTGGCTGTGAGTCCCTTCTCCATCAGGAAATGCAATAAACTCCCTAGGCATCTGTGACCTGGATATAAATGTTGTATAACTGTGATGCAAATTTTTCTGAATATGCCTTTTTTTTTAGTGGAGTTCTGGAGTTTTCGCAGAAGAAAGGTTGTGCATGTCGAGTAGGAAAGCTGCTGGTTTTATTTTTTGTGGTTGCTCATCTCTCTCAGTCACACAATTTTTATTTTCAGCCACTGCAATTATTATTGTTTAGCAACAGAATATCTGTTTGATGATATGTGCTAGTGTACCTTAACAAAATAAAAATTTTATCCTCTGTCCAAGTTGATGGAATGTTTACTGCCCTTGGCTGTACCGTTTATGGCTTTATACCTCTGAGTCACTGTGTATGTATCCAGCCTACTGTGCTTCTGATGAAAATGTGTACATGAATTTAAGAGACAACTTTACAGGCTATTTTGGTGTGGTCTCATTTGAATTGGTCACTACAGGTTTCTTCACTTGGCTGAAGAAAAAACAGCAAAAGCTGTTGCTAATTTTGTTTTTTAATTAATTGTGCAGCATGGATTTGTTGATGTGACATGGATAGGGGTCAATTAAATAGATTTGACTTAGGTTAATAGAAGTCTTCCATCATCTCCTCTGTTTCTGGTGCATAAAAGATTCCTTAACAATCTTAAATTTTCAAATGAGTGCATAAAATCTTCACAATCAACCTGACAGCCTTTAACTAAGGCTGCCACTACCCTTTCTGTTCATATGCTCTGCAACTCCCCTTACTGGTAGGAGGCCTCTGAAATGCTTGGAAACAATTTTATGAATAAAAGTATTTCAAGTGCTAAAATCCACTTTGTATAAATTAAAATAATGTCTTTTGGACTGTTAATAAAACACTATATGCTCTACTCATCCCTGGAGTGGATTTCTTTTACTGGTATAGCTGTGATGACACATAATTAAGTCAGATTACATTTTTATAGACAGAGGAGAATAGCTAAGAAACAGTCCTAAATTATTCATCAATAAGTTTCACCAGAAAAAAAAAAAGGCAAAATACAAGAATCTAAAGTGTGCTCTCTGATGTTTTTCCTTCCTAAAAAATAGATAATTTTATAATGGTATATTGAACAAATAAGTCTCTCTCTTCCTCCCCATGAGAGAACAAGAGACTTCATTTAACTCCACATGTGTTATTGTGCTTATCTGCTGATTACCATATTACTTTGATTTGTGAGGTAGATTGTAACTCTTGTAGGATTATGGAAAGATTTCTTTCCCCAGGCTGAACCAATGAGATTTTCAGTACCACGAAGACAGAGATGAGTAGAGAAGAAGCAGATTGGTTATTATATCTCTATGTAGTTTTTACCCACTGGTTTGTCTCATTTTTATCACGGCAGAGTCAGCATGAAAGTCAAAGAAGTCAATACACCTGCACAACGTTGACACAACACTGAGTTTTAATGTCTCTTCATACCCTCAGCATGCTTAGAGAAAATGGGAATTGCTGAAATGGTGTAGCCATAAAGAAGAGCAGGAGTAGGCATAGATATGCTTTGATTCACCTAGGTAAAATACTCCTTTTGATTAGGAATTGAAAATATACGATGAAGGAAAGTGCTGATTTACTAAACATCGGGGGTTTTTTTATGAAGAAGTGTTTCTTTCTGATTTTGGATGGGCTTATCCAAATTTGCAAGACAATTTACTTGGCTTGTTAAACGAAGCATTTCCTTGTAGAAAATGCAAAGAGGGGCAGTAATGAAGGAGAAAGTTTAGACCAGAGAAAAAAGAACAAATAGCTGTCCCATAAAGCTAAGAAATATTAATTCAGCTACTATATCTCTGTGCTGTGTATGTAATTCAGACAAGAAAAAGAGAAATAGTTTAAATAGAAATTGTGTAGAAATTTAAGACATGCAGTGGAGATTATCAAGGGTTTTCTGGTATACTGGAAGCCTGTGGAGAAACATGCGAATGTTTCCAAGTAGTTGAGCAGTGAGTGTTGACACTGACTGGTGGCTGTTTTCAGGTCTGCATTCCTGCTCCCTTTGTCTGGGAAATATTGGCGAATGCATGTCTGAAGCCACTGTGAGTGTGTCCTGACTGTGTTCAAAGTGGTGCATAAAGGAGGCAGGACCAGACAGAAGATGTGGGTTCACTTTGCTGCTCTGCTTCTGCTTTCTGGGAGGTCAGAGAAATGGCTTCTGTCTGAAATAAAAACAACTCCATTCAACTCCCTTGCATCTGAGGAAATGGATCTGGAATCCTGTGTGAATTTCTTGTCAAAAGCATCCAAGATCAACTGAATTTCTAGAGAAAAGCCCAATGCTAGGTGAAAAGATGGGGAGTACAGTGTAGGGATAGTTAAACAGCTTCCACGACGCAAAGAAATTCCCACTGCAGATTAAGAGGGAAGTTTCATAAGATCTGCACTTTTCATCATTGTTATAAATTATTTGGAAAATCAAGAGCTTAACGAGGTGACAAAGTTTGCTGATACTACAGAATTCTTCAAAGTGACAGAAACTAACACTGACAACAAAAGGATGAACTGAACTTGTGATTTTGAGTGGTCAGAGATAAAATGGGACAGAAAATTCAATGCTGATAATTGAAAAGTAATAGATGCAAGAAAGCATAATCCTAATTATTTTTACACAGCCATGGGTTCATAAATGAGGTATCAATATTTTGGAAATTAATTATTATGGTTAGCTGAGTGCCAAGTGGTGCTCAATGAAAGCTGGAGATCATAGAACAAAGAAAACATCAATAACAGAATAGTTGACATAACTTTTCTTCTATATAAAACCAGGATCAACTCGTGTCCTGAATACTGTATGAAGTTCTGTCCTCCCTTTTTCAAACAGAGAAATTGTTGAAACAGACAAAGGCAGCAAGGATTAGATATGAAGTTTTTGTGTGAAGAGCAATTAGGCTAGGATTGTTGGTCTTCAGGGACAAAAAATGACTGAGGGACAAAATTATAGAGTATATCAAATAAAAAAGTAGATGAACTGCAATGTTTTCTATTAACAATGCTGGAAGAACTGAGGGCCAGTTGAGGAAATTATCATGCTGCTAGCTTAAGGTAAAAGTAAGCAAGCACTTTTCTCACACAGCACATTTCAACTCTGGAATTCATTGTCAGAAGTTTTTGTAGTGCACAAAGTATCATTAGATTTATAAAAGGTTTGGAAAATTAGGTGGAAGAAAAGATCATCCTATGCAATGCTATTTTTTTTTTTAAATTTGTGTAATAGAGGAATATTTCTTATCCTTCTTTTTCTAAATAACCGCAAACAGTAACTTTTATAGTAGGGAGATTATTTGCTGGGTCTGATGAAACTTATTTTTGCCCACTGTAATATCTGGTGTGTCATAGAACTGAACCCAGACCACAGAAGGTGTTCTCTGACATTCAAAGGAAATTTTCATGACAGAAAAGTAAAGTAAAAAAAATAAAAAATTGTGAGTGGACCAGAGGATCTTTCACACCATTATGAAAAACATCCTTATAATATAGGTCAACATAAGTCTGTTCTGGGATCTGTCTTTAAGATATAAACTTAGTGTGGGATGACTCGGACCAGATTTGCATTTTATATGGCATTATATCAATTTAGAAGCATGAAAAATCCAATTCTGAGAGGGGTTTTTGCCTGGTAGCTGCCTGCTCAGGTGTAGTAAGTGGAAAGACTCAAAATAATTTTAAATAACACTTCCCTTCTCCCACTTCACATGGGATTATCTGTTGAACTGTTGGAGCAACAAGCATTTTTTTCCTCCCTGATAAATTGTAAAAGAACCCAAATGTATCAGGCATGAAACACAGGAATATTGCCCAGCACTGTACAAGTTCTTGCAATGAAAATTTGGAGAGATGTTTAAAGATGTGCCTGAGGGAGGTGAGGGCTTGAGGGAGACAGTGATTTTGTTTTGTCATTTTTACCTCAGCCTGAATCTTGTGTGTAGCATCAAGTTGTCTTCTCTTAGGGCTGAGCCTGGAACATGTACGTGAGATGAGCTGGCATGCCCTGAGGTGGATCTGGGATGCTGGCCTGCTTCCCAAGGACTGCCAGAGCTGCTATGCTGAAATTCAAACCTTAAGGACTAATGACTTTCCTGCTTTGGTGCCAGCATGTTTAAACACTCTCAATGTTCTGGGTGCAAGTTTTCTGTGTAAATGTAAGTAATGTCCCTGCCTAAGTATTCTCTACCTCACAGGGTTAAAAAATAAGTGCATCAAAATTTGAGGTATTCTGGTGCCACGGTGGTGAAGTCATATAAAATATGGAATCCTGTAAAGTGTAAAATGTGTTAGATGTATAGAGTAAAGGGGAGCTGAAACATCCCAATGCAAATTGTGATCTGAACTCTCTCCCAGGAGCCAGAGCATTTGGGTCAGGTGTTACTGTTCAAGGCTGTTTCCAAGCGAGTGCCTGTGTCTTTTTACAACGCAAGCCTTGTTACACTTTGATTTCTTCCTCTCTCCTGGTCTGAATTATGTTACTTTTGTTGATGTGAATTCACAGCCACTTGCCAATGACCATAAAAGCCATTCTATACCACATATTGACTTGAAAGATTTAGGTCCCCAGTATCAAAAGATGGCACTTTATCCACTCAGCCAGACCAGACCCTTGATTTTTTTATTGCTGTTTTCTCTCTGAGTTTCAGAAGTCCTTTTAATATTTCAGAACCATGTCAGGTCTTTCATAAACTTTCCAAAGGGTGAACAGTAGTAGCTGTATTCCAGCTGCTGCTGAATCTGCTGTGTTTGTTCAGCCCTGAAATGATCTTTTAAGATGTGAAAATAAAATGTTTCACTAGTACTGAGCCATAAATGCAAAACTGACCAGGGATGCAATGTGCCCAAGAAAAACTACCTATTAAGTATTAGAACCACTTTTCTTCCAGCTTCCTGCCTAGAGGCCTGATTCTGATTTAGCCAGACTTTTTTTTTTTTTTTTTTTTTCCCAGCAGAACAGGTAAAATAATATTAATCATGAGTTTTGAGAAGATAATGGCTATTAATTTGGTCTTAATATACTATGAAGCCTATGGTAAAGGCTTTTCATTTTCTCATAGGAAACAAGCAAACCTTATGTACTTAATACAGAAATATTCCTTTGAATGCTCTAAATATTTTGACTCAAGTCACAAAGCAGCTTAAGTGTAGGATTACAAACTGATTTTCTGATTACTTTTGTAGATATTTCTCATTCTGCATCATTTATTTGGATGTGTGAAAATTCATATGCTTGCATGTATGCTGTAGAGACTTTCAGATTTTCTTAATAAAACAAGAAAATGAGGTGCCAGTACAGAGAGCTCTAAAATTCAAACCCTTAATGTTTAATGCTAGTAGAACTTGCAGACTGTAATATGAAGTCAGTAGAAAATATACAACTGTCAAAAATCTTTTTCATTCTCTTTCCTTTTACCAAGCAATTAGGAGTGGAGAACAAGCCAAAACAAAACTTCACTCTTTAAATGTAATGCCCAACCCAGGCAACTATGGATCAAAGACCAGACTGCTTAGAAAGTTTTAGATTGTCTTTTTGGGGTATGTCATCCTCTCTGCCCTCTATCTCTCTGGGTGGAATTTAAGTCCTGAATTTTCAGATCCCAGATTTGGGCCAGAGGGATAATTGGTTAGAGGACAGTGTTATAGTGTGCCAAATAATGCCAAAGTCGTGGTTTTGATGGCCTTTATGGGCCATTCACTGCAGAATTTAACTTCATGATACTTGTGGCTCCCTTCCAAAACAGAATTCTCTGTGATCAATAGGAACCCTGAGCTGGTTGCAGGACAGCTGTGTAGAAGAATTTCAGTGTTGCTCTTCCATTAACAGCCCTAAGTGCCTAGTGAGTAGTCAGACACATCCCCTCCCACAACCACTCTGGAGTACCTACTCTGCTTGCAGGCTCCATGTGCAGGTGGGTTCTGTCATGTAGGCTCTTAAGGCACCTTCTGTACCTTCAACATAAGTAGTGCTTAAGTCTCAAGGCTGGATGCTGCAGCTCCTCTGACAGTTTCTCACATAATCTGAGATGGTGTAGAACAGGAAATTAACCTGGGGCAAAGTCATAAGGGTGTCTAACTGCTTCTCAAGTCTGAATAGTTGAAATCTAGTGCCTCTATCCTGCTATAGGTATGCTAATAGAGCTGTAGGCCATATAGGACTTGTCTCTTTAATTTTAATAATAAATCCATAGTCCATCAGGATGTTTAGTGTTGTCTTGATGTGTTTGGTTTAGATGTGAAGTTTCTTGTGGAAATGTTGGCAAGGTCTGACTTCTAATATCCATATCACTAAATTGGCACTGAGTGGGTATAAATCCTATTCTGGGTTCCACAGCAAGCTTGTAGGTCAAAAGTGTATTAAAAAAGTGCTGAAGTGTTAACTGGTCCTATACTGCCTTCTGTCAACATTTAAGAAGCTGCTCAGGTCTTGACTTCTGTGGGAGTACTGAAAGAAAAATCTTGAATAGCTCTTTTCTTTTTAAAGGTCTCCCCTAGTTGGCAAATGGCACCATAGCCCAAGAGAAAAATATGACAGACATGTTATTTCTGTGGGAATTATCAGAGTTTTCAGAGTTGGTAACAATTCTAAATATTATATATAGCAGCTAAATATATTTGTAGAAATACTTCTATGCCAGAGAGAAAAGTGTGAGGTTTTTATTTCTTCTCTTTTCCCTTCAGAAACTGAGCTTTCTGGAATTAGCATAAGTTTACTTTGAGTAATAGAAAAATTTAATATCTGCTAGTACAGAACAGAAATTCCTCTGGTAAGTCAAGAAAGAATGACATTATTGGGTGTGGCTTTATTTACTTGCATATGGGGAAGATTGTATTGCAAGTTCAAAAGCTGTTTGAATAGTGGTACTGGTACAGAAAAAACTGCAAGAGTAGGGGGTGTGTAAGGCTTTGACATTATCGATGATTCATTTGATGACATTACTTCAGCTGCTTCATTTCATGAAAGGAAATGAAATCTTGCAATTTCAATGAGGATCAATTCAGCAAGGTTTTGTCCATCTCCCTTCACCTCATCTCATCCCATGCCATTTTAGTTTTCACTTTGCTTCAGAATTTTCTCTCTCCTATTTTTTTATTTTTTTTTTTTAGCATTTCATCAATTTCTTCTCCTGTCTCTTTGTTTGTTTGACTTAATTCCCTGATTTTGAGATTTCAGTATCATTTTGGAAGGTTTCTGTCCACTTCATTTAGAAGAAAGAACAACCCAGTGCCCCAGCATGGCTCCCTCCACCCCTTCCTGCTTGGCACCATCCTCAGCCAAATGCTGGTTTTACTTCTCTGCTTAGGGTTATGGTTATGCTCACGGCTGGGGTTGAGAAAACCACAAAGCTCAGAGCTCCTGAGATTGTTTCAACTACAAAAGCCATGCAAAAGGGGAGCACTTCATGTCATCTCATTACGTTTGACTACAATCACTTCATTTCAGAATTTTCTTTTATTTCTTTCCATTGAATTTAATTTCATCGTAAGTCCACTCGTCAGTTTATTTCAATTTTTCTTTGATTTAAAGATTTAATTTCCTTTCTTGAAATGGCATAAATACATACTGAATTTTGCACCTGTCTCCTTTGCAGGAGTTTTAAAGGTCTTCACATTCCCCTATACCCCTATACCCCTACATCCAAATGCAACAGCATGGCATAGAGCTGGAAGCACTCACATTCATATCCTGATAATATCAGCTCAGCAGTGTTCAAGTGTAAGTCAGGTAGGTTTAGACAGTAAAGAAATTCTGTTTCACTTTGCTGGTAATGCCAGTCTGTGTGAGATGGGCTTTTTCAACCAAGTCATACTTGGATAACTGTTCCAGATCATGTTTCCTGTGTATTTTGAATTGTTCTCCACATCTGACCACTTCTGTGTCACATAATTCTTGGTCTTATACTAGATGAAATCATTTTCCAGTGGCCTGGACAATGGTGTTGTGTCACCCTTTATTATCCTCCCTCTCCAGCTGCTTTCTGAGCTACAATAAATGAATGACACGTGTTTTCTAAACCCGGTGGGGTCTGGAATATACTGCACTGCAGGACTTCCCAGTCCAATTACAGGTAATCTGGCACTTCTTCAACCGAGAGGTTTTCATGGCAATTTTCTGAGGAACCTATTCAGAGTATCTAATGTTAGACAAACGTCATAATGGACAAGGTGTGGTTGGTGGAAGGCCCAATGCCATTGGTAGGGGCTCCCTCTAAGGTCTGTGGCTGGGTAATAGTCCCTGAAACTTGTGTCATAGCTACTTCTTCCAAAGTGCAAGGAAAATCTGCACTGGTCTGCATTCCTCTCCAGGGTGCATCTTACAGATCAAATCCTTTCCACACTGCTGGTTTTCTTTGAAGACAGTGGACAGTGACCTGTAAAGGATTTGTACATCCCTGAGTACCTCATCCTACCACAGCTACAAACCTGTGTTGCTTCTGCTCTTACCAAGAGCAGCAGTGGGAGTGCTCAGGAGGCAGCTGCACCTGGACATGTGCAAACAGGCTTTTCCAGTAGCTGTACCTGTTTGAGAAATTAAGTGGCTGAGATGGAAGCTGTGATGAAAATCAGAGGGATTTTAGATCTGAATGTCTGCAAATGAAGGTGGGTACAAGGGTAGGTTTTAAAGAGCTCCTGCAGATGTCTTGGATACTGTTCCAAAGCCCTTTTGAAGAGTCTTATGTGAAGTTTGTCTCTGAATTTTCGAGCATGTCTTCTGTATTTCATTACCTACTGATATTGTTAATAGATAATCCTGAGGGCTTTGAATATACCAGTAGAAGAAATTTCCTTGACAAAACCAGAGAATATTACTTTTCTAAGTAATATCTCTGTCCCAATTGTTTGTCTGTTATAAAGAAATCCCTTACAAAGTGTAAACTTCACAGTGAAACACTTGGAAATCCAGCTGAGAGGTTGGAAATCATCTCCAAGTGGACCTTACAACAGAACAGATACTACAGGGATTTTATTTTCTAGTGATGAATAAGAGGTTAGGTGTCCTAAAACATCAGCAGTACATTTTCTAACAGAGGCAGCAAAAGACAGTCTGTTACCAGAAGCCTTACAATTCTGCTGTATATTCTAACTTTTATTAAATTTTATCACTCAGGACAGAATGTTAATTAATATTTGGTCTCATAAGGCCCAGGTTAAACCTAAAAAGCTACAGGAAGCTGTTAAATTTAGGTGCATTGATAGTTTCAGTAAAAAGAAAAAATATCCCCAAAAACCAGATGAACATTATCACATGTTTTCTTAGAGATTTGTCAGGAAAGTTAGCTTTCATGCTAGCCAGCTGAGGTCTTGGATTTCTATATGAAAAGAATAGTTCAGCTATGTCTTGAGGCTAATACTGAAAAGGTCATGAGATTCTCTTTCATGAAAGGAATGAAAGTAAGCTGAAAAGTACAGGAAAACATAACGTTCACTATAAATGATAGAACTGATTTAGTTCTATGCATTTGTGTATAAAAAATGACATTGAAATACATTTGTATTTAGATTTAGGAAGCAGCTTACTTTCTGCCTCTTCATCAGTTTATTATTTATTTCCAAACTTTATTATTTTAAAATGCTATAGCACCCAAAATCTGCTAGACTATTTCTAAACACAATCACATAATGGATTTTTCCTATGATGAGCAAAGCAGCCATTTGAAGTTCATTCATTGAGACCCTTTGGCCTTTAGAGCATTTAGTGAAGGGTTTGTTTTGTTTATTTTACAGTTCAGTGGAATGGAAAACAATTTTTCTTAAGCATTACTGGAGGCCATCAAACCGCGAGAAGGAATAATTTTTCTGCTGCTGCATGTTCAGCAGAATTTAAAGGTGTCTATTAAAAAAACCAAACAGGTGTAGGGATAAACCTAGATTTCCCCCCTTTTTCAAAAAAGTGTAATTATACTCATCAGATGTAATTATCTGCTATTTTCCCCATCTTGCTATTGCTCAGAGTGTAATGAAGTTTGCTGATGCTGGGTGCATTTGATTATTCCCCATTTCTTCTTGATTGTTTCCTACACAAAAAGAAAATAGAAAACCACACCCCTGAAAAAAAAAACAAACAAACCCAAACCAAAAAAATCCCCAAAAAGCAAAACAACAAACTAAAACTAAATTAAATTGTTTACTTACTCATGAAATGTGATTTGGATGTGCAGTTTATACATGGAAAAAAAAATAATTGAAAATACACTTTTCTCAGCCTGTTGCCACAGAACTATTTAGATTCAGATTTTGATTACTTGGAGAGGCAATAGGAGGTCCTGTTTTCACTCCTTGTTTTGTGTTTTTCAAAAACTAATTTTCAAAAGACATTACATATATTATTAAGTGGAGGCAGAAAATAGATAAATAAAACTGTTTGAACAATAATGGGGTAGATTGAGAAATCAAGTGATTGATACTGACATTTAGGTCTTGCAAGTTGCAAACCTGGAGCCTAAATTGCTGTTGAAGTCAGCAGCAAAAGTCTACCTGCACCTGCACACCAAATGAAAGACACAATTTTTTCTCAAGAAGACACTTCCATGAAGTTATTTTGACTTTACAACCATACAGGCAAAAACTGTATCTAAATTCAAGTTACATTAAAAAGAGCAGCCTTAAGAAATAGCTTGTAGAGCTGAACTCTTGTCTGTGCCTGATACACTCAAGGAGGTAAATCGTGTTTGACCCTTCAGGAGGTTTGGAAAGAACTCTGGAAAACATCTAAACTTGTTAGGCTTTTTTACTGTGGTGCACAGCAGTGCAGTACCATTGAATAGCAGCAGGCCTGGATATTCAGGTATCCCTTTTAGATCTTAAAATGTTGATGTCTGTCCCCAGCAGGATGACTCAGGCAAGACCAGTCATGATCTCAGTCCCCTTTTTTCTGCCAATAGGTAGCTTGGTGCTTATCCTGGATGCTCAGACATGCCATGATCATGACAAGCAGAAGAGCCTTCATTTCTTGGAAAACAGAGACATTATTCATTGTACAAGGTTCAAAGATATTTGGTCTGTAGGAAAACCAGTGGATTGAAACCCTCTTCACTCTTTCCCCGGGAAGATATCCTAACCATGCAGGTATTGAATAGCCATTGGGGCTGCCTGCTGTATTTACTCCTTCCTAACACCTTGTTAGGACTGGACACCTTCAGTCAGGCTTCCTCCTGCTTTCTCTCCTTTGGTCCCATGACTCTCTTGTTGCAGGACCAACCCCCCAAGCACATTTTGCAAACTCTACCCCTTGGATTATAGAACAGAATCAAATAGGAAAGATCTTTCGGTTGGAAGGTACCTATAACAGCCTAATTCAACTGCCTGACCACATCATGGCTGACCAAAAGGTAGAGCATGTTAAGGGCATTGTCCTAATGCCTCTTAAGTACTGACAGGCCTGTCATCAACCACTTCTCCAAGAAGCCACTTCCAGTGTTTGACCACCCTGTTAGCAAAGAAATTCTTCCTAATGTCCAGTCTAAAACTCCTCTGGGGCAGCTTTGAACCATTCCTGCATGTCCTGTATGAGGATATCAGGAAGAAGAGCTCAGCACCTCCCTCTCCACTTCCCCTCCTCAGGAAGGTGTAAGAAGGCAATGAGGTTGCACCTCAGCCTCCTTTTCTCCAAAACAGATAAACCCAGATTTCTTAGCTTTTCCTCACAGGTCATGCTGATCTCAATTCTAGGACCTGAAAGGCTGTACTGACAAAGCCAAAGTTTTTAAAAGTCTATTCCAAAACCTCCTTAGAGGTCACGACTGGAAATTTGCTGTAATTTTTTTTTTTTTCCATAATGACAAATTTAATGGTTGCTACAATGGATGTTACATTTTAGGTGATATTGGCTATTTTTTATCAGTGATAGTCAATTTTGTTTAGTGGAAGATTTCAAGACAAAGAAGTGAAATCAGTATTCAGTTTCTCTTAATAGTTAAATGCTTTAAACATGCATTTACAACACTGAAAAAAGAAAAGCCCAATGCCTTGTTCATTTTTTGCTACAATACACGTAGTGTTTTTCCATTTGTTTGTTTATTTTTATGTTGAAGACAGGTGCTTTTAACGATGCATAAAGTGACATTTTCAGACTGTGGAACTCATTCCCTGCAGCATTAACTGTCTGTGACTATTCAAAGGTGACTTTGCATTGGCTAAGGTTAGCTTTTTGCTACTTTCTAGCCTAATATTTCCTATTTAATGTCATCATTTTCTTTCCCTTGGATTCTTACTTTCTATTTTAAACTCCTATAATGTATTTTATCTTTTTATTTTCTATTTTCTGAGCATGGATTGGTGTTAAATAGAGTTTTCTGGTGCTTCTAGAACACTTTTTAAGAGATCAGTTAGATACCTGGATTTCATACTGGAAGGTCATTCTCAGTGAGATGAATCTTCTCTGATTTAAGGCATCTATAATGGAATAGTAAAACTTCAAAGTGTCGCTGTAGAGTCCCTCCATAGTTAATGAGAGAAATAAGTACCTCCAAAGGGCAAGCCATGTGACCTGTCACATGTATCTGTCTATGGATGAAAACAATTGTCTCTTGGAGGTGCCTATTTCACTTTACTGACAATGTAGAATTATGCTACTAACTGTGGCACCATTGCCAAGGCAGCTGAATTTCACTTAGTGTATCTAGGCTACAAATATATATTTTTTTTTACTGTGCATCTGAGAAATTTGACTTTACACCCATTTGCTATCTGTGCACATTTTTATCGTCTTTATGATATCCTTTTGCAAGTGAAGGCTGAAGTTAAGTACTCAGCTGGATTTCCTGCTTCCTTTGGAAAGTGAAAGCCATTATTTTTAAGCACTTATTTGAAGAAATGAAAAGTGAAAGATGAATGATACCATAAGTTATATCTTAAGTTAGAAGACATTATCAAAGCTGTGATTTTTAGTAGACATTCAAGAGCTTTATTTCATGGGCTTTAGTTCAAATTCCAATTAACAATTTTTCTTCCTACCTTCTCCACTTTCTTCTTACTATATATAAAAATATGTGTTAAAATGAAGGAAAAGCTTGCTTCCTAGTAGGTCCAACCAGGCATCTCATCCTGCCCTTGGGAACCTTGCTGGAAGGCTCAATAATCTGAAACCAGAAAATCTGCAAAGTTTGATACATTTACCTGAAACAATCATGATTGGCAGGGCAAAAGCAAAGTGAGGCAAAGAGGAAAAACTAGAGCAGGACACTGGGGTAAGCACACTGTTTATATTTCTCTGAAGAAAGGCATAACAGAGTTCAGAGATCTTTATTCTCCTTTCACAGGCTTTGCTGACATAGCATTTTCCCCTGCCCTGCCTTGCCTTCCCTCCCCTTCCCTCCCCTTCCCTCCCCTTCCCTGCCCTTCCCTGCCCTTCCCTGCCCTTTCTGTGTCCTTCCCTTGCCCTGTCCTGCCTTGTCCTTGAAGAGATTCCTGTCTTTAGACCTGGTAACCCTGCATGCAGCACTGGTCATAGGGTTTCCCTGCTCCCTTACCTTCTCCCTGCAGCAAAAAGCCTTTTAAAAGGCCAGATGTATCGATAGCAAAGGGATATAAAGGAAGAAAGTGAAACTAAGAGGATAATTAAAATAGCAAACCCTAGTAACAAGATAATGAAGAATCCTTCTGACACTTTCAGCAGGGATCGATAGTACAGTCATGATAATCATATTACATTGCACCTTTCATCCTGGAGGGTGTCCAAATGCTTTGCATATTCAGCACACCAGTACAAGGAATTGTTAGTCTACGACTCACACAAAACCACCCATGGGCTTGCATTTGGCAGCTACACTGCAGGAAACATCAGCACTCAAAAGGTGAAGCGTGGAAAGGTGGAAAATCTGTCTGCTAAAAATTAAGAGCACACAGGGCATTAAGCCTGCTTATAACTGCTGGAAAGATCAGACCTCAGTGTGTTCAGAGATAAAGCGCCTCTTCAAGGGTGTTGGTGCCAGTAGCCAGGTCCAGTGAGTGTAAAGAAGGGATGTATGGCCAGGAGGGAATTTACTGTTATTTATATCACATTTGCCAAAGATCATTCACTGCAAAGATAAAAGTCGAGAATAATACCGGGAAATGCAAACTTCTAACCTACACAAATGGAGGGTTAAATACAGGAGCATGAACTCTGAAAAGACTGGATTCCAGATTTCTTTCCCATGTGAAAAATTAGGTAGTTTTTTTTCTCCAGAAGAATTGCCAAAAGAGACATGGAAATGTATTTTCATCAGTTAGTTCAATTTGGTGCAGTATATTTATTTTAATTGTATTTGTCTCAGTAGTTTCCCAGTCTTTGTTTCTTTTTCCTGTCATTTTTCATGCATTTACCATACTGATGTATTTTGGCACTATCTCAGCCAGAAGATTATCCCTTGCCATTACAAGGCCTTCTTGCCTATTATCCAGCTGCTGTTGAGCTGCATGTTTTATCTTTCCAGGAAATTTAGTTAATGCCTGGGTCTATCTAGCTATCCCCATCCTCAAGATCCTCAGCAAAGGCAGATGAGGAAGGCTCAAACTACAGATATATTACTCCAGCTCAAAAGGTTATGGGGAGCCAGTTGAGCTGTGGTAGCTCTCATAGATCTCAAGGTCAGACCTTGGCAAAGTGCAAGGGAATGTAACTTAGCTTAGCCCTCTTTCAACATGGCATAAATAGAGTCAAATTGACATATATTTTTTTCCGGTTTAAAGACATCTAAAATTGTCTTTACTCATTTGCCAACTCGTGTTTCAACTGAAGAAACTTTACCAGAATTTCACCATCTTGGGTGATGTGCTTCTTGGTTTTTTTCTACTAGCAAAGAATACATAATGACCACATCATGTTTTAAAAACTTTGCTAAACAAGCATTGTATCATTACAGAGTTTTGTGAAAATGACTTCTAAAATGCTATGTGAATCTGTGTGTGCCAATGTGATGCTCACTAAGGAACTATTTGAAGGCCTAAAATACTTTTTGTCTAAAAACTGGATATTAGTTATGGCCAGGATGAATCTAAAAATGGCAACACCACCTATTGTGGGACAGATTAGAACAAAACAGATGTTGAAATGTTGTGTTTATAAAGTGCTTTGTTATAATATATTCTTGCATAGTTGGAAGTAGCTGTGGCACCTGACACTGTTTTCCTGAGAGTGTAAGTCTCCTCTTAGGCTCTTGTCAGCCAGGAAAAGAAGGGAGCCAGATGAAGGACAAATCCTTACACAGATTCTTTGCTCATCATGGAATTCCAAAGCCTTTTGCTGACATGTTAAAGTCTGCAGTGGGCTTCTGTTCAAGTTCTGAATGGTCTGCGTTGACATCTTTAACTCATGGCATTTGCTGCTGCCTTTGTGCTGTCTGAGATGTCTCTGATAGGATATAATTTGCTACAGCTGGCTTAGGTGCAAAACTGCCATGGGCAAAGCTTTCCTTGGCTGTGCCATTTCATTGTGTGTCTCATCAAAATCAGGCAAACAAATGTGGAAAGGGTGGGTGCTCCTGCATGTGTCATGCTCTGCAAATCAAGGGTATAGAAGCAATCCCTTGCCCAGAGATCTGCTTGTGCCCCCACGCAGATCACAGCTCACAACAGAGGGGCTCATTTGTTCTGTTTCTGCCTCTTCAAGATCAGAAGAGGTTTAAAACCCCACCTACTGCTAAAGCTCATTATATTCTACCTGAATCCTAAAAAGGGGTGGGGTATGGGGAATGCAAAAATATATTCAAAAGCATAATTAGATGCAAGACAGGTAGGGATTTAGATATAGTTTGATTAAATCAGACTCCTTTTCTAATACAAGTCAATGTTACACTAAGAGTCCTATTATTTAAGGGAATTTTCAATACCAGTTTAAGAAAATGTGCCCTGTATTCTTTGAAATAATGTATTAACTGAAAATGCCAATCTTCAAGTATATTCAGTAGGGTGGATCCTTAGCTGAAATATATCCATGTCGTTCCAATCTCTGGTGTAATTACATCAGTGAATGTCATCTAAGGAATGGATGGATAAGAGAAGCACAGGACATCACTAATAGGCACATAATGTCGCTCATGCTCTGATCATCACTGAATGAATTCAGCTGACAATCTGAACTGGAAGGATAAAACTTTTAGGCTTAAAAAAAAAAAGAAAAAAGGATACATAAAGGTAAACTTTTCTGCATTCATTACATTGCATTATATGAGCACACTAATGGGAAACCAGAGGGAGAAATTTGCTATTATATCTCCTGAAAGTGACTTTGATAATGAGAGGTATTCGTTAGACTATTTTAATTCCAATTTTAAACTTCTAAGAAAGGTGAACTTATGTTTTTCAGTAATCACTGACCTATACTGATCTGTGTATATAAAAAACACCAGAAAAACCAGCCCTAAATTACAAAAAAGGACATGGGAGTATATGAAGATTTTATCTGGCTGGACCAAACACTTGGGGTTTCTATTTATGCCAAAATGTGGCACACCATAATGGGTTGGATAATGGGAGCTGTTAAATCATAGTGCTGCAGGAGTGACCTATGGGATTTTGAAGCTTAGGCATGGTGGATATATCATTGACAGGCATTATCCAGCAGTAATGAATGGTGCTGATCTCTTGTGTATTGTATGATCTCTGTGCTTCCCTGAGGAGGTGGCAAGCAAGTAAAAATATCCTTTCCTCCCCTTTACTGCCATGGGCTTGAAAAAGAAATATGAAATTTTGTTAGCATTCATCCAGCCAGTGGCTGCCACCAACACCCGGACATTCATATCAATTGCAGTGACAGAAAGAACCCTAAGGGCTCCTCAGTGCCTTTCATTATTTATGGGGTACAGTCTGGGCCTCTGACTCTTCCATTTGGCCTAGAAAATTCACAACACAGTCCTGAAGGCAGGTGAATGGGGATGTGTTGGCTGGGACACCCACAGGCAGGCTGAGCTTGTGTTCCCCTTTGGCTTTTGGTTCTGCTCTCTTACGGGGACAGCACCCAGAGCCCACAGACCAGGGCACAGCTCTCTCAGCCTCACCCAGGACCAGGGTCTCCTCCATGCCCAGTGGATCTCCCACAGCTGGGGACACCTGCAGAGACACATTGTGGCCCTTCTCCATCGTGTGACCAGACAAAGTCCATTTTTCTTGCATGCAGCTCTTCCACTCCTCTGTTTTTCCTTATATTACTCAGTAAGTTGAGGTCTCAGATGAGATGAATTCATGACATACTCTGTCACAGGTTTCTAGCTCAGCCATCAAAATACAGTATTCCTTTCTCAAGCTCATCTAAGGTCCATATTTGATCACAGGAAAGCAAGATAATAAATATGGAGGCCTGGAGTTTGGAGTTGATACTGTAAAAAGTTTGGAGGTGCTCTTAAAGAAATGCAGGTCATGATAAACCAGTATCAAAACATAATATCTGTTCCTATGAAGCAATAGTCTGCAACTTCCTTATCTCAGTCTGTGAAGAATGTGTACCTTAAAAGAAACGGAACCTTTTTTTTTTTTTTTAGTTTATATTCATCAATGGGACGCAACAAGGTGAAGGACAACTAGATGGAAAAAAAAAAAACCTAGAAAACATGAAAAAGCAAATGACTTTGCATCTGGTTGAATTTATTTCTGCGTTTGGAAGCAAGATTATCTTCTATCATTGCTAACACCATTAAGATTAATTCAAAATGTTCTGGCACTTGTCTTCACTGTTTTGAAATCTTTAGATGACCCTGTGAGAGGCTGAATCAATCAGAAAGACTATAATTTCCTTTTCTCTAGATACCTAGCATTTTAGTAATATTACCTTGTCATATTGTAATCTATATGAGGGGTTTTTTTTATTTTATTCTAGCCTGGTTTGCAAAGTTGTAGGGCTGCAGAGACAAGGGAAATGTTTGTCAATTGTCTAAGTGCAATAGATAAATTCTCACTTCTGCTTTTTGGAGATATTTTTTACAATACTGTGGTATGTGTTGTTATTGGGTCCCTGATGACAGCGACAGTAGAAGCTGTTGGGGACATTCAGTAATCTTCACTCAGGACTCAATAGTAAGTGAAAATTAAGATAAAGTGAATTTTCCAGATTCAAAAACAAGTGACTAGCGCAGTTAACCATAAAACTCAACTAAAAAAAATCAAAATCAAACTTTAATACACTGTATAACAGGGTAAACAGTTATGCTAAATTATTAAAAAATATGTCATATTTGAATCTTTCTAAATTATATTGTTCTAGTCTTGACTGACAGAAAAACTTGGAAACATATTAATGAAAAAAAAAAAGAGATAGCACAGATGTGGTAATTGTGACTTGGTACCAGTAAGACCTTAATCTGTTTGTACATAAAGGAAGATACTGATTGAGCAGAGCAAAATCTCATTCAGAAGTCCCTTAGGATGACAGAACGTTTTAAGCATTAAAACACTTGAACATAAAATGAAGACAAGTACCAGTGCTCAACAATGGAAAGCACTACACAGTTTTTCATACACAAAGGGCAAAAAGTATTCCATGCTAATTTTATTTCATGTGAAGGAAAATAGTAAACAAATTCTGCATATGAAATCCAAAGGGCAGATATTCAGTTACTGCATTTCCTTTACTGAGATTGAATTATCTGATACTTCTGAACATCCTGACCCCCAAATGTTAAAATAAACACCAATCTCCCTGTTTTATGAACAATAACTTCTGTTGACAAAAATGCATCGGTTTTAATTTGTAGATGTATTTGCATTCATCTTCTAGTTTTTCCATCCAGCTGCTTCTCTGTGATATGTGGTATATAAAGAGACTGAAGATTTTTAAATTGCTCCTACCTTTTGCAAGCAATGCAGCTATTTCCTGTCCATGTGGATAGAACATGTTAGTAGAAAATTAGATTGAATTCTGATACTGAGTAGTTTATCGTTTTTTAACCCTATATTTAAACAAACAAACAAGCAAAGTAAATTTTAAAAATACCGACAGAAAAGTCAGAAACTTTCTAGGTTGAGATTGTCTTCTATTCCAAGTGTAGTTTTGAACTAATTGAAACTCAATTATGAGTAGACATATTTTTGTGTATTTTTGTGTATTTTTGTGTGTTTCTACACATTCATGTGTTAATTTAAATTCTGTAATTTCTGGCTGTAGGTTGTTCTTCCAGAGGGTCAAACAGGAAATCTGGAGACATTTGGGGAAGATATTCCACATTTGAGAAATTATTCCATGAAGCTATTCAGTGTAAAACTATTGAAATCTGCCTGTCTCTCCCACCCTTAGAATTCAAGCCATGACCTACTAGATCACTGGATGATGAAAATAAATAAGTTAGCGGTATACACAGAAAAATTTGCAATTTTCCCCTCCTAAGGGAACATCCTGATCTATATTCATGATAAGGAAGAAGTCTGGAGAAAATCCATGGTAATATTAATTATTTTAAAATGCACTTAGAGAGATATCACTAGTTTAATATTGTATACCATCTGGATCCAGATACTCTGGTTTAATATTTTATACCATCTGGATCCAGATCTTGACTGCTTGAGAGAATGTTTATGGTTATGAACCGCACCTTCCCTATAAGATTTACACACTTTATGACTTCAGTTTCATGATACTGTAAAATAATCAGTTTCCAACTAAAAAGCATAAGCCATAGCTGAATTTGTATGAAGTCAATGCAAATTCTCAGTGAGCTCTGGATCACATCCCCTGCTCAGACCTTAAACTGGGGTAAAGCTGCTTTCAATCACAAATGACTCACAAGGCTAAAGAAAGAGAGTTGTTTTTCCTTTTCTGCTGTGCAGCTCTGAATGCCCCTGACAGCCAGCCCTGCAGAGAGATGGAAACAGAGTGCAATCAGACTTCCAAATCTTCCCTTAATGCAGTGTCTTCCTTTGGAGCTTTTCCCTGTAGGGTACCTCTCAGATGGGGATAAGTAATGCTGTTAGTACATAATCCAATCACTGAATGCAGATGGCTTCTAGACAATCCTGAGCAGAAAATTTATACTTTTTTTTTCTTTTTTTTTTAACTTTATAAAGCAAGTAGCTTTACTGCAGGAAAATGAAAAAAGGATGCTGTTGAGGAGTTATTAACAATATAAATGTCTTGTTATGTATTTTCTGCGTATGATAGAATTGGAATCTTAGTTTACCATAAAATATCAGAAACCAAAGTTAAAAAAATGAAATATTTAGGTGTTTAGAACAGGATGCCAGCTTGCATTGTGCAGTCAGTCAGGGACATATGCTTCTCCTTATTCCCAGACTGATCCCATCTCTGAGAGTGCCAAGGTCTCATTCTAGATCTTTCACTGCTGTTGATGTGCTCTCTCCCTTTTGGCTCTAGCACTGTGCTTCAGGTGTTAATAGTAGTGTGCTCTGCAGACCCTGTGACTGGACTAAGACTTTCTAGTTCTGATTGTATTTCCAGCCCCACATCTAACCTGTTAGTTGAATTCATGTCATTCTCCCTACTTCCATCTCCTTCCCATCATGTTTCTGTCTCCTGTGTTTTGACTGTAGACTTTTTGGGCATGGGATTTTACCTCCCTTTATAGTATATAAAGCTTAGCACTCTGGGTGGCTGAACGCACCTGGAGACCATGCAACAAGCAGAAAATCATGCAATGATTTCTCCACTCACCAAATTTAAGCATCTAAATTTAACCTACTAAAATTTTTTTGAAGTTCTTTATAGAGACAGTAGAGACAAATGGACTCAGGTTTGACATGGTCTAGTGGAAGGTGTCCTGCCCATGACAGCAACTTGGAACTTGATGATCTTTAAGGTCCCTCCCAACCCAAATCTTTCTGTGGTTCTATAAGATTGATGGCCTCCAGGTACCTAAGTTAGGACAACAGTATCTAACTCTCCACACTATCAGAAAAATCTGCCTCTTCTGTTATAACTGTATGCTTACAATCTGTAGCCCTCCCATAAATAGGAATAAAAATGTCATTAGAAAATATGTATGGTGTTCCAGAAGAACTGAATCATTCAAATATTGTGAGAAATGCATGGTTTCCTCAAACTGTGTCAGGATTCTTTCAAAATGGGACATTAGTACTTCCCAGGTCTAAGCTGGTTTGTTTATAAATGAGTTTTAATATCTGCTAATGCTTCTAACAAAATGAAATTTGCAAATGTATTGTAATTCTAAAACAGATGTTTGAAGTGAAAATTGTGAAAGATATATGGAAATGACATTATTTAGGGCCCTTGAAAAAATTTATAATGATTTAAAATATTTTATATGACCATCATCTTACCTCTTTCCATGAGTATTTGTCACATGAAATTCTTTGTCAATTTGACTGGAATCTCAATTTAGATTTATACACAGACCGTCTATTGCCTTTTGTAGTAATGGGTGGATCGTTAACAATTTTTAAAAGTCATGGTGAAAACAAAGGTAAAAATTTAAAAAAAAAACACTAGGAAAATGTATTAAAAAAAATTACCAGGCTTCTTCATGCTATTGTTAATTACTCTAAATTTATTGGATTGCTTAAAAAAAATACTGGGATCCTGTTACTGTGGTAGCTGCTACAAAACCTGAGGTGGAAAATCTTATTGGTTTTGAAAAGTAATTAGAACAAGAAGTGAGGGCCCGAAAAGAAAACAGAAAAAAGAAAAGCAGAGAGAGATGAAAGAAATTTTTAGGGCCACAGAAAAGACAGCAACAAACCCAATGATTTCTGACCTGGGATGATTCTGTGACTACTAGGCCAGGTGTTTTTCTCTGGCTGTTAGATTATCCCTTGCTTTTAGTGCTGCCAGGGAGAGGTCCAGTTTCCTAGGAATCCACGAGTCCCACTCAAGCATCTTTCCTATTAAGAAAACTGATTAACAGATGACTGAGCAATGGAAGAGAACCTGACTTACATCTTCTTCCCTTGCAGATTACAATGTAATATAGTTAAGAAAATCAATTTTTGGCTGATTTCATTAGGCTGGGATAAGTCAGATGCAAAACCAGAAAACAAAGTCTGCTGTCTGTATTTCAAGCTGGCAATTTCCACCATTTTGTACAGGACAGAGCTACTTACACATTTCATATGGAGTCAGTGCTTAATGGAGGTGAGGAGGTCAGCAAAAGCTGGCTGTTTCTTGCCTTTTTCTTTACACAGAAACACAGCAAGGATTTCATTTTCTGGTACTTGCATTGGCTGAAGGGGGCAGGGGGTGTAAAAATGTATGGATTTCTTAGTAGGTTTGTTAAAGTTTTTGATTCCCTTGATTTATTCTTTCATAGCTATCATGAAAAGTGAAAGTACTGGCAATTAGAGTTAATGAGCATTTCATTGCTCATGACAGTTTATTCCAGTTAGCATTGTTGTTGGTTTTATTTCCTTAAGTGGGCAAAATGTTCTGGAAAGCTTTTGTGATAACACATGAAGCCAAGCTTGAGCTCTCCAGAGCTGGCTGAGATCAGCAGACACAAGCTGACCTTTACAAGAAGGGAATACATTATTCTTAAAGGAGCCTTCAGCTCTCTGTGGTCTCTGCTGCATATATTTATGAGTTTCTTTAGAGTTTTGCAACCAAAGATCTCTCTTTATGTGGACTTCTCACAGACCAAAGACCATGATCATTTGTACAGTCTTTCCCAAACTGATTTTCTGATACACATAAGAGCATATGCAATCAGCTTTCCTTCCTTCCTTCCTTCCTTCCTTCCTTCCTTCCTTCCTTCCTGCCTTCCTTCCTTCCTGCCTGCCTTCCTGCCTTCCTTCCTTCCTTCCTGCCTTCCTGCCTTCCTTCCTGCCTGCCTTCCTTCCTGCCTGCCTTCCTGCCTGCCTTCCTTCCTGCCTGCCTTCCTGCCTTCCTGCCTGCCCGCCTGCCCGCCCGCCCAGAAAATGTGGTCAAACTCCAGCTATAAATAAGCACAGAGGTGATGTAACATAATGATTCTAAGAGCATTGATGAAACATGGAGCGTGTGTTGATAACTGACAATTACTCATCTTAGTTTAACAGAACTAGTTTCAGAAAAATCATTCTCCTTCTGAGAGATGAATCAATGAATCTGAGCATGAAAATCAATGTGTAAAAGCAATCAGCCTGATCTTGCAGCTGTGGGTCTGTAAGGAATTTGATACTGCACACAGTTTTCCAGACAAGGTTGAGTTTTATGCAACATTTGATAGTAGAAAGACAGTACTTCTAAAATGAACTTCCAGTCCGGCATGTCACTGCATCCATTCCCTCCATTTAAAAAAACAAAAAACAAAACAAAACAAAAAAACAAACCCAAAAAACCCCCAAACAAACAAACAAAAAAACTTGGTCTCTCCTCATTGTTCTGATTAAATAATATTCTTACGTGTTTCTTTGTTAAAATAGGTTGTAAATTTCTCAGCACAGCAATAGTCAGACCTTAGAAATCCTAGAGTGACTGAAGTCAACAGAAGCTTTGTATTGTTGTATCCATTCATATAGTGAATTTTACTATGGAATACTAAAGCTATTGATTTTATTTTGACTATAATTTTTATTGACACGTCATGAGACCTACTTATGTATACAATAGGCAAGAAATCTGGCAAAGTGTACAGCAAAGGTCTCCTTGACTAAATAAATGTCAGCCTGAGGTCAGGTAGCATAAAATGTTCTAGCGAACTATGTCCCCCTAGAGTACCTGAGGATATTTTACTATGTTTCTTTTAATTTCTATAACAGAAACATTTTCTAGCTGACACAAAATTCTTTTTCCCCAGTTAATCATTAACATTATTGTCAACTTGCATCAGGAGAGAATTTATGACTTCTGAAATAGAAAATCCTCATTACCCACTTATTTATGTCACTGATATTTTTGTTACCAATTCACTGTTGACTGCAATGATTTCATCACCACTTCTTGAACTTGTTATATTCACAGAAATAAATAACACAGACTGGCTTTATAAAGTTATCACAGCAGTTTACTTTATCCAAAATAGAACACATCTTTATGTAAAGGCATTTGTCCATAATATTCCTATATCTTCAATACTTCCTGTAGTCCTGAAAACCCTATTTTGAACAGGTTATTGATTTATGAATATATTGATATTGATATATTGATTTATGAAAAGCTAAAGATGGTGTCTACAATGACAATTGCATGTGTGGTTTCCATGCATGAGAAAAAAGGAGAGGGCTGAAAAAGGTGATAGAGCCTTTAAGATCAAGAGCATTGTTGATTAAGTGAACACAATGCTCAACTAAACTGTGGTTATCTTCACCGTAGCATCTTTTTGGAAGTTAAACATATAAATGTATAAACAGGTTTGGAACAGGATTCAGAGCTTGAAGGTGAATCTACCTAAATATTTTTTTCTTAAAGAGCATACCCAAAACAGAAGGGAGTTTGTAATCTCAAGTATGAACAATACCTAGAATATCTAGCTTCTGTAAAACTTACAG
The DNA here is from genome assembly GCA_013397195.1 of Hylia prasina. NCBI lineage: Eukaryota > Metazoa > Chordata > Aves > Passeriformes > Sylviidae > Hylia > Hylia prasina. The sequence goes on from VYXD01011734.1 coordinate 352,839, forward strand.
TGACTGAAAAATTGACTATGAGAGAGAAGTGAATACAAGTTCATAGAATACATCTATGTATGTAATACATACAGTTCATATATCTTCACCTATTTGTCGTGGCCTTGTAGAGCACTACTTTGCTTCAAAACTAATTTATTACCAGTTTGAATTTCTGGTTGCCCCAAAATCTTCAATGACTTTCAGGGATTTTTTTTCGTGATGTATCTGTTTTTGCTTCTCTCAGCAGTTTTTCAGGCACTCTGCCAATCTACAAACTCACTTCTCTCTCCTGAATCTCGTCCTATCTTTGATAGCCACATCTTCACCTTTTGAAGCTCTTTGGCTTCACAAAGGCTCCATTGGTCTTCAAGGGCATGAAGTATAGCCAGCCGTCCTAATTAAAAAAAAAAAAAA
>VYXD01011734.1:353254-377164 GCA_013397195.1 Hylia prasina
AAAAAAAAAGTATTTGAAAAAGAAGTGGCATGAAACCTATGAGTGATATCGCTGAGTTTGCAAGGTCATTCAGCTTTCCTCTCTTTTTCTCTCATGTTTTTAGGGGTATGTAGGGGTATGCACTGCATTTACACCTGGTAGGGTAAGACTGTGAAAATCAACCCACTAATTTCAATTTGTGACAACACTCCAAATGATAATGGGAAGTGCTGATCTTTTCAGTTATTTAACTATTTGGAAAGAATAACTAACATTTTTACTCCGAGCATAGTTCATAAGGTAAACAGCACTGACCATCTTGGTCAATTTTGGTTGACCAAGCATATCTCTGGATCCCTGCCCCAAAGGTGACTGTTCCCTTTCCTGTAGTTACATCCCAGTAAAATGGCAAAAATTGGGTCACATACATTTCAAACGTGCTTCTAAAATAGTAAGTAGTTTAGAAGGTGAAGGGGAAGTTTCCAGTTAGACAGGAGGGTTAGTAGGCTGGGGAAGACTTTTTTTTTGGTTTGGTTTGGTTTGGTTTTTAGATTTAACTGTCCCCCAAGAAGGCCTGAAGTGGTTTGCTTGAATCCAGTAACTATAAAGCAAACTTCATGGCTCAGCTCACGGATTCCTACAGAGTTTACACAGCCCAATTTATTACATAAGCCCCTATTCCTAGCAGATCAAAGTTTCTGCATAACTGTGAAGTATCACTGCAACATCTATGAAAGTAATAACCTCCTAAAGCCTTGTCCATGACTCTGTTAGATTCTCCCCTGTCTTTGCTCTGTGTGATTCCTCCCTCCTGCACCTTTTTCCTCCTAACCATGTAAAACGTGAAACTGTGTCTGAGGGGACAAATGTGCACATGTATGAATGCAAACAAATTAAACCACACTCTTGCCTGATTGTGTAAATGCTAGAAATGCCATGCTAAGAAGAATTCAAAGAATCCCAGAGGAATCATTTCTATTGTAGAAGTCAATGATGATAAATCCAGGTAAATCATATTTTAAGACCAGACTTAATTCAAAGGGCAGAGGGACTGGCAAAATTATGGAAAAAAAAAAAAAAAAAAAGAAAGAATAAATTTTTAGTTATTTAGCTTTTCCTTAGCTTGTATGGGACAGAGAATATTAGAAACTGACATCCAAAAATACCTGTGTCTGTAATGAGATTAATCAGAACTAAAGCTAATTTAAATGTACAGTTTTTTCTGGTATTCATAATCCATTTTTCTTCATATCCTGTAGCATTTAACCATTTTATCTATTGAGAATAAATCTATCCTTGAGTTCTGAGACGGTACAGCTCCAAATAGTGCAGCTGAGCCCCAATTACCTCATCTGTGATTATGGTAAAAACAGGATTTCGCTTTGCCAAGACACTTCCTCGTTTCAAAAATGTTTTCAAACCAAATGGATGCAAAATGTTGGTATTTCCTGGAGAACAGACTATTACAACAATTTATATGAGAAAACATTGACTAACTACAGTGGCAATGACTCAACATTTTTGAATTTGTCTGGATAATCTCAGAACATATACAAATCACCTGTTCATCTACATTATCAAACACAGAGCTGTAATAGGTAATTAATATACATATAATCTGAAAATCAAACTACAGTGAAATATACGTATGTTTCTAAACTTGAAATTTGCAGGTGCAGACTCTGGACCCTACAGGAAGAAATATTTTGTTTTAGAACAAGAAGTAGGAGCTAATTAAAGAAACATTCTTAACCATTTCTCATGTTGAATACTTCAGAAAAATTGTGTTCTACTGAAGCCAGTTTCCCTTTAAAAATACCATCAAAATGTGCTATTTTATCAAAGATATTTAAGTTTTAATCAAAGATCCTTTGGAAAAGGGTTTAAATGCTGAAAAGTTGGGAGGAGAAAATCACTTTGATATTGTGCAATTCACAGGCCAGGTAGGATGTAGAAAAACCTCTTTAACACATAAAGCATCAATGAAAAATTGGACCTGGCACATTTGACATCACTAATCCCAGAAGAAGGCACCACTCACTTGTTTTCCCTGGCATTGCTGTACCTGTACATAATCAAAACTTCTGGTTTCACTTAAAAATGCAATTTGCCCACCCATTCTCTATAGATTAGCAGTACTAACAGAGGGTCACAGAGCCACATTATGTACTTCTTATTTTTCCACAGAAATGCTATTTTCATACTGTTGTATATTTATAAAATCTATAATATATATCTTCATGTATATTGTTCTGAAAAGAATTAAATAATTGTTACAAATAGATGTAATTGGATTCTATCCAAATATTTAGACACACACATATGCTTAAATTTAATTTAAATCCATTTGTCCTAAACCATAGAAATTTTTTCTTAATATTCATCTTGAATTTTTACTGCCACTGTTGATCCACCAAATTTAAACAAGACCAAATCATTGCCTTTATTTTTTGTGCCACACTTCAAACTATTTGAACTTTGTTCTCATGTCTTCAGTCATTTTTTACCTTTTTCCTTAACACCACTGTTTGTTCAGATTTCTCCTCCTAGAAATATATTCTGGATCTCTGACCAGTCCCCACTACTGCTTTTCTCAGAACTGTTCCAACCTGTCAATTTTTCATAAATTCAGGAAACTGTATGAAGTTTTATTGTTGGAACTTGTTTTGATGGAGTGCAGTGGAAGGATAACGCTATACTTTTATTCAAACATCAAGTCTGCTGCTTCAATAGAGAGCCAGACATATGTTTCTTAGTGTTATCAATTGATTTCTCTCAAGTCCTGAAAGTAATTGCCCTAAAAACATTTTTAGCATTCATCCCAAAAATGACCAAATGCCGTATAAAGACTCTGATGTTTTCCTGACAAGTGTGATTCATGAGGAGCAGCAGTGAGATGACTGGAAATTTTCCCAGCCAAAGTGATTACAGTGACAACCTCACTATATGGGATGAACTGACAGAACAGCTGGTTTTACATTTACTCTTTATAAATGCACAGCTGGCAAACACTGTCTTCTGGATAGACGGATGTCTGTTTGTTTCGGGGGAGATAACATATTTATCATGCATCCGCTGTCATCTCCTGAGAACATGCATTGCAATAAATATTAAACATAAAGCTTCAAATTATCAGAGAAAAAGGAATTTTAAGCCTCAGTATGTGGTGTAGTCAGGGTTACAGTTTGAAACACTGATTACTGCTGCAGTTCTGCAGTACTTGCTCAAACATTATTAATAGGGACAGACTGAGATTACTAACAGTAATGGAAGTGATCTGATGGCCTGGGGAAAAAAAAAATGATGGGGGAGAAGTAGAATATGAAGAGTGAAGACCTTTAGCTCTTTTTGTCGAGTCACTTGGACACGTGCCCACCCCAGTGGCACTGAATGCACCTCTCACTGAGGGGTTCCACTGCCTTGCACAGAAGGTGAATGCATGCACATATACCATCACCGAAAATAGCTAACATAGGAACATGGAATCAGAGAGTAATTTGGGTATGAAGAGATGCTTAAAGATCATCTAAATGCATGCAATGATCAGGGATCTTTTCAACTAGATCAGGTTGCTCAGAGCTCTGTCCAGCCTGGCCTTGCACACTAAGTGTGTTCCCTAGTGTGGCCTGCAAAGCCACAGCTGAGTCACATGAAGCAAGTGACACACTCTACAACAGTGACCACACATGTCCAAGTATAAGTTATTCTCATAATGGGATGTCTTCTCTCAAACAAGAGCTTTGATGGGCTGTCTTTGGTAATTGATAACTGGCATTACTGCACTTCAGGTGCAATCACCATGCATTTCTATAACTTTAACAGTAAAATAATGTGAAACCTGCCTGTAGACAAAGCTACAGTTCCACAGGTCTTTCAGAAATACAACCCTCCTGAAAGCGGCTGGTAAAAACTATCTCTTTTTACCTGTGTGTTTTCTCCAGAGAGCAAAAAATGCCTTCATGGTTCATTCTCATTTCATTTAATACACGTGGTGAAAACTTGTGAGGTCATGGGGATTTATGCTAGCAGATTTGGTGGCCTTTTAATATTTGCTTAGGCTGTAAAATATAATTTGAATTTTAGAAGTATTTGTCATTGTATCTAAGATGGATAAAGGTATGTTTATTATAGCTGTATTTGCTATGTGTGATTTACATTGTTATATGTTGACTTTTCATTTCCTCAAATGTCACAGTTGCATTTTTTGTCTTTCTAACTTCCTAGAAGTATTGAAAGTTAAATATTTTTTTCACACTGATGGCAATCAAATCTGCTACAAAGTCTTAGGGCTGCTATACCCACTGAGAAATGACTTATTTTTTGAAAAATACTTCAAGATGCAGATCTGAAGTGCCAATACATGTCATGTGCAGCACAACCAGGGAATCAGGTCCAGCCAGCATAGGTTTATGAAATGCAGGTCCTACTTGACCAACCTGATGCCCTTCTATGACCAAGTTCCCCACTTGGTGGATGAAGGAAAGGCTGTGAATGAATGAACCTGGACTTTACTGAAGCCTTTGATACCATTTCCCACAGAAATGAAACCCCCTCAAGAAACTGGCAGCCTGTGGCTTGGACTGATGCACTCTTTTTTGAGTTAAAAAACTGGGCCGTGTCTGGTGGCAACACAGAGAGTGCTGGCAAATGGAACTAAATCCAGCTGGGGGCCAGCAACTAGTGGGGTTCCCCAAGGTTCAATACTGGGGACAGTCCTTTTTAATATCTTTATCAACCATATGGACAAGGGATCAATCAAGGGCATCCTCAGTGAGTTTCCTGATGACACCAAGCTGTGTGTATGTGGGAATGTTGATCTGATGGAGGGTGGAAAGGTTCTGCAGAGGGATCTGGACAGGCTGGATCGATGGGCCAGGACCAGCAGCATGAGATTCCACAGGGTGAAGTGCCGAGTTCTGCACTTGGGTCAACCCCCAGGCAGTGCTACAGGCTAAGGAAGAGTGGCTGGAAAGCTGCCAGGTGCTGCTTGACAGCAGCTTAACATGAGCCAGGGTGTTTCCAGGTGGCCTAGAAAGACAATTACAGCCTTGCTTGTTTCAAAAATAGCATGGCCAGCAGGACCAGGGCAGTGATTCTCACCCTGTACTCAGCACTGGTGAGGCCACACCTCAAGTCCTGTGTCCAGTTTTGGCTCCTCACAAGATACTGAGGTGCTGGAGCATGTCCAGAGAAGGGAAACAGAGCTGGTGAAAAGTCTGGAGCTGAAGTCTGATGAGGAGCAGCTGAGGGATCTGGGCATATTTAGGAGTTTCAGGAGTGATCTTATTACTCTCTACAACTCTCTGAAAGGAGGTTGTAGCCAGGTGGGGGTTGCTATCTTCTCCCAGGCAGCTGGATGAGAGGAAATTTCACCAGAAATGGTTTAGATTGGATATTAGGAAAAAGTTCATAATGGAAACTGTCGTGGCTGCACACAGGTGGTTAGGAGTGCTGCGACCTTCCTCAGAGGTGTCCTGAAAAGGATGTCCTGGGGGGCACAGGGACATCCAAGCTGCTGGAGTGATTTAGCTCCTTTGTGAAAACCGAGTGATTTGGGCAACACAAAAGAAAGGGACAAAGCCTTCTGGAGTTCTCCAGGAGATTTATTTCTCAAGGGAATCCAGGGAAAGAAGAGCAGAGAGCCAGGAAAAGCAGGGGCTTTTATGCAGGGGAGGCAGGGGTTGAGGGTTACACAACTTGGCCAGTCGGGTTAGGGATTGAAAATGGACCAACCAGGGGAAGGATCGAAACCAGACCAATTAACTGGGCTGATAAGGAGGAAGGAGGGAAAGAACCAAGGGAGATGTACCACAACCCTGACACCTAGGGGCTGCTTTCTCCAGGGGAGAGTGTCCTCACCAAGGTCAGGCACCACAGCCTCCTGAGTCTTGACCCCCTCCACAGGAAACAGTTGTCAAGTATTGGAACAGGTTGCCCAAAACTGTTTGAGTCATCATTCCTGGAGGCATGTATTGCACTTAGGGAAATATTGCACTTATGTAAATGGTTTAGTGCTGGAGTTGGTAGTGGTGGTTTAGCAGTTGGGTGATCTATCTCAGTGATCTTAGAGGTCTTTACCAATGTGTGATTCTGATTCTGCCCTATGATTTTGTCCTTGTTGTCAGTGTAGTATGATTCAGCACGTCTAAAAGTTTAATTGCATAATTAATACTCAAGATCTATGTTTATACTATATTAAACCAGCAGTCTGGGCAGTGGCCATAAGCAGAACCTCTTTTTATGTCTTTTGAATAGCCATGAAAGAAACTTCATGGTGTTTATGAAAGATCGTCTAGATACAGCCAAAGAGTTTATTCTTCCCCCCGCAGCATAATTATGCACATTTTTTTTCATTTACTCCAGTCTAGTTATATGGAAGGTAACTTCTTTATTCAATCGTGAGGCATTAGTTTTTAGATCTTAAGGCATATTTGTGGGAAGGTTTCTACTTGTTTATATGTGTAATATACATGAATATACCACCCAGACTACTTTCATTTATTTTGACACAATTTTGTTACAGTGAATAAGTCACAGTAGAAAGTTATCTAAATAACTTACTTCTACATCACCACTATTAATTTTTTTTACCCTCTTTTCATCTGCTATAAGCTTTATCAGCCACAGTCTTTATTGACTTTCAAATCACAGCTTTACCTATTGAATGGCCTCAGCCTTTCATAAAAACGGATCCAGTGAAATTCATGCCTGTTTTATGCAGGAAATCAGAACCCAGGAACATAATTTTGCAGAGGAATATCAAATATTAGGCAGAGCAAATGTACCATTTGCTACATCTCTGCCTCCTCATCCATAGACTGTGAAACTCCTTTGGATGATGCCTGTACAACTTTATGTTCTGTACTTTACCTTAGTTCTGTATCTCTAAAATTTGGGCAAAGAGTTTCTCTTGCTAGGTGTATTTACAAGCTTGGACTCTGGACCCTTTCAGCCACTGCTGAAACAGCAAGAACCAACAACTGAGCACTTGACCCTGTAGCAAAGCAGAGCACGTCAGCTCTTTACAGCAAATCTTCCCTCCCATTAGCTATCATTTAGATTGGACATAGATTAAATGCATTAGTTCACCACTGAAGTAAAAAAGGCATATTTTTCAAAATTGATGGATGTCTATATTTTCCACAAAATTCAGAGGTTTTTCTGACTTTTCACTGATTCTGATAATGTGACCTCTTTATGTAGCTGCTATAGTACAAACTTTGGTGCCTCTAAAGCATTAGTTGTGCTTGCTAGGAAGCCCAAATCAGCCAATGACTCTTAAAAAAACAAAGCATGAACACAAATATTTGCAGTACAGTAAGTGGCTAAGTGTTTCCAGGATTAAGAATCATGTAATCATAGAATGGTTTGGGTTGGAAGGCACCTTGAAGATCATCTCATTCCAACCCCTTGCCATGGTGAGAGACACCATCCACCTGACCAGGTTGGTCAAAGCCCCATCCAACCTGGCCTTGGACACTGCCAGGTTGTCTGGGCCAGCCTGTGCCAGGGCCTCAGCAGCCTCACAGTGAAGAAGAATTGCTTGTACAGACCTAATCTTTTGCACACTTAGTCCGATCTCCCACAAAGCAGCCAAAATATGTGGAATCTAAGGAGCACCTTGGCATTAAATTAACATTAATAGTAAGTGTTATTCACAGAAAACAAAACCGGAAATATTTACTTGCAGTTTTTTGCCTTGCAGTCTCTGTTGTGGGCAGAGATAACATTTGAGAAACATCTATGTTAGAAAAAATCTAACACCAAAGAAATCTAATGGTAAGGTTGGGAAGTCAAATGACAGATGCTTGAGAAGCTGAACAGCAAGGGAGTTTGAGAGTTCAGACAGCAGATGCACGGCAAGGCAGAAGGAGTCATCTGAGAGAACACTTGCCATTTTTCATGCACCTGTTAAATTTTTGAATGATAATATTTCTATATGTGAGGGGATGCGAGAAGGAAAAACCAAAGCCAGAAACCCAAGGGGGTGAGGTCTTGGGTTTTTTATTTGGGACTAGCAGCCTAGTTGCCCTCCTGAAATCCTCAGTGTAATCAAATGAAGCAGCTGTTTGCACTGCTGGATGTATTCAGACTGGGAAAAAAGGGGTAAACACTTCTAATGCAAATATCAGCCTTGCCTCTCTACACTTGCTGCAAAGATTCTGTTATTTAGCCACTTATGGTGGCAACTGGTGCAGAAAATCTCCAGAGCAAACAAGGCTTTAATTAATAATCAGTTATTTTCCGCAATAAGTAATTGGGAGGAAGCTCAGTTTAGCTTGAATATATCTTTGTGGTCTGATAAAGAAAGTGGTTTACTCAACTGCTTTATTAATATTTCCTCTATATCTGCATGTCAAATTTCAGGATAATGCTATGTTTTTCATAGCTTTGATAAAGAGGGAGAATAGAAATGTGAAGTGGTACTAATCATTAGGATGTGTTGGCTTATTGGAAAATCCAAATTTTAATGACTTTTCACACTAAATATAAATAATCCCTAAAGGGAAGTTGACATTGCCATGAATGCTTGCTTCACAAGCCCATAAAAATTGGAAGATTGTATCTAGCACATTACAGGAAATTCTTTTATTCCTCAAAGCCCTGAGCATTGAGGCATAACATTAGAATACAGAAAATGTGTCTGTATAAACTGAAGCCTACATGTAAAAATGTCTCAAAGTTCATAGTATAAAGTACAAAGACCTATTTTGTACTTGGATAGTTTTTCTTTATTATCTATATAAATCAATATTATGGTTCTGATGAACTAATTTTGTTATATACATATTAAAACATATAACATAATTTAATGGATGCATTAGACATTGAGATATCTTCATGTTTGATTATTTCAGGTTCAGCTCAAGGATAGAGGTTCAATCTATTTTTGTTTACCTGTAGCACTGGACATAAGTTTCCCTCTTTTTCTGACCATGATCCTCTGATAAATGAAGTTAACAAAGATAATTTTGTGTAATTGAAGGGAGTAGTGGATGGGACTACACCTTTCCTGTCTGTATATCTGGGTAACTTCTCTAGCAGGTGAAAATTCTTATGACATTCTAAAACTGTTTGTAAGTTTCCAGTTTCTTTTGGATTGTTTCTACTAGTGTACTTGACGAATAAACTCTCTGAAAAGTGTAAGCAAGCAGCCAATTCCCCACAAAAACACAGGAGAGAATGCATGAAAATGTATTACTCAGGTACATGCTAAAAATATTTTCTGTAAATATCTTTTTTTTTTCTTTTAATGTATATGACATTTCTTCTGTCTTTAAAGCTATACATACATAGCATTTTATATTTTGTCCCCTGGTGGTACTTATGTCTATTTTGACTTTCACTTCATTTTTTGATAATCTTTTATGCAATATAACGTGTGATAGAAAAAAAGAAGCAGTTTAACATATCAGATCAATGTTATTTAAAGTATATATTTATGTGTATCAAGAAATATTTTTTAGCACACAGTTAAGGGAGCTATCTAAAAAATATAGCAACACATTATATCCCTTCTGTTCTTGAGTGGGTCGAAATCTTTAGCAAGTGACTTCACCCTTCTTTGTCAAAGCTAAATGATGTGGAATGCAGAGTTCTTCCAATGTAACATCATCAAGACTCTGTTCACTAAATAACCTTCATGACAGCTACTCAAAATAACTGTCTCAACTTTCTTAGCCTCCTTTTAAACATGCACTAACAGAGTTTAAATTGCTTTTGGATAAACCAGAATGTAGATGTTTCTCTTCCTTGCTCCCACTCTCATGGTTTGTTCTTCTGCCAAGAGCTGAATAATTTCAACTTCTCTTCCATAATATCTAATTATTTTCGAAAGTTTTTAATAATACCTTTTTTTTTTTTTTTAATGGCACAAATTCAGTGTTTCCTAAACTGCAGATCTCTCTGAAATACACTGGAATTGTGATTGAAGTGGTAGAATTTTTTAAGCAAATTTTGGGGGTAGATGTCAAGCTGTCGGATTGCTGGTCACGGAATTTGCTTTGCTCAACTCAGAAGTCTCTGATGTTGAAAGGAAACTGTCTTGGATAGAAGGAGTGCATGGTTTTCTTTCACAGATATTCTCAAACAATTTTTTTTCTCTTATACCACTGGCTACTCCAGAACTGGTTTGTGGAGGTGAAATGTTCTCTATCAAAAGCCAGCAATAAATCAGGGTTCATCAGCTTGACAGCTGCCTGTACAAATAATGCTGTTACTCATGAACTGGTGTGAAACCATAAAGATTTAAAGTTGAAATTATTTAAAGCATAAAAGTTTTAAAAATGTCACTGTCATGGGAGAGTTCACTGGGAGGACAAATCAGAGGTTTGATGCAGATATTGGTCAGTCTTCCCAGCTAGTCCATCACTGTCATCATCTACTGTGTGATTCATAATATGATGTAAATAGATCAGGTGATTTGCAACCAAACTGCAGTTATTTTTCTTCAGAAAGGGAACATTGGATGTCTGTCTTAGTTGGAAATACCCATAATGTTGATGCCAAATGTTGAGATGAGTTTGCTGATTTGTTTAAAAATCATTGAAAATATACATGTTTCACCAAAAATCAGTTACCAGTCTCCCAGGAAGATACAGGATAATTCAAGGTTTGTGTTCTGAAAAGCTTCTCTGCTGACTGGCTGCTGCCTTTGGCCCATGTTTCATCAACTTCATTCAGGCAATTTCACTCCATTGCTGTTTATTACACGCCCTATTCTTTCTTTATTTCATCCTCTGCCACCCTTTCCTGTACTAAATGCATCTGTTTTTCCACTAATCAGCTCCTTTGGGACTACCCCTTTCCTTCCATCATTTCACTATGAAGGAATTAATAACATGCTTGTAAATAATGCCTTGCTTTTAAATCAAGCTGATTCATTATGCTTTTCTGTTGTAAAAAAATCACACCATATTTTACCCATCGCTTCAGTTTAAAAGAGAAGTCTGAGAAGTTGAGAAATTATTTTTACCCTAATTTTTAAAGATTTAATGTGTATCCCTATTCCTTCGGAGGAGAAAACAGATTTTTTATGTGAAAGATTATTTATAGCTGATCCACAAGAACTTTTGTTTCAGTGTTTTGGGGAATGAAAATTAGGAAAAAATGAAGGGATTCCCAAGTAGCTCTGATACCCAAAGATATTCACAGAAATGCAGGAGACTCAGATGAACTACATCAGCAGTGAGCTTGTTGGCTGTCCTCACTCAGTACTTTTGGAATTATCCAAATCTCTGTCATTAATTAAAGATTCATTAGACCATGAAATCACCTTGTATCCCAGTAGAGTAGGTAAGATACCTAGAATGGGAGAGATTGAATAAAGTTCCCATCCTAAAGAAAAAGATTTCCACACTTAATTAGTATTACAACTTGACTACTTGCTATTCTGAGAAGAGTAGCTGTCTTTTTGTACATTTTACCAGAAATTCCACCCTGGACTGAAGGATCGGTTTCAATTAATCAACATTTTCCAATGAAAAATATCCCAAAGGACATTTAAAAACCATGATAAGCTCTTAGTGTTAGTTATTGGCCTGTCCTAATAATTTTCAGAAGTGTTATACAGAATATTTAATACAGATGAGAATAATTAACACATGAAGCAATAGATGAAGTTAATATAGGGTATAGATATGATATGAATTCCACAGAAATTGTATCCAAGCTCAAAATTTAACATTACTGTTAGAATTAATTTCATGCCTTTTTATAATCTTTTATGCACTTATTTTTGGATGGTATGAAAATTGCCCTTTGGAGGTGTCAGTCTCTCACCAGTGTCAGGAGAGAAACCCTAGATGACTAGCCTAGATAAAGTAGGTAACTTTTGGATTAATTCCACTCCACATAATTATCTGAGAAGTGCCTAAAAAACCTCAAAATGTAAGAATTCTGAAAAGTGAATCCTGCAAAGTGGGAACTTCATTTTAAGAAAGTGAGGTGAGGGAGCATAAAATGTCCTTGTGATGAGTTCTTAGGGTTATGTATGAAAGATAGTTAAGCTACAGTGAAATAAGTTCTTGCTAGCTCATTATTCCTATATCTGTAGATATAGATTTATTTTTTTTTCTGAGGCACTCTTGTCAGAACAATGAAATAAGCAGCCTATATAAATTCTCATCCAAAGAAAGCACAAATGGGGAACTTTATGACACACAAAATGAACGTGGTCAATAAGAAGAGGAACTTGTCTTTGCAATCAATAAGAGATCTTGAGGCTATCTGAAATCTAATAACTCCTCCTCACAGAGCAGAAAAACAGAGTCAAAACTGGGCAGAGTATGACTCCTTCCTTCAGTGCAGGTCATGCTGATCATAATACTTTTTTATCCTGTTGTTGTGGATCATCTAAAATGATCACTGTGACCATCTCTTTGGTTTCACCTCTGAAAGGTCCTTAGGGGAGGAAAAAAGGAGTTATCAAAGCTATCTCAAAGAAAATAGATTTATTTTTCAAATGGCTTAATCATCCTACTTGCTAGAAAAGCTTTTAAGATATAAAAACGATCCAGCATTTATCTTTTTGTCAGCTAAGCATACACTATCGAATACTATTATGTAAATATGCACCATTGCACTACAGCCACTAACGGTAGCATTTAAATTATACACAAACAGCCTTCAAACAGCTATTAATTAACTCCTGTGCTCTCAGCACCTTGCCCACTTAATATTTACTGAAATTTTATAACTCTGTTATGAAAATTTGTCTTTGTGACAAGAAATAACAAGATGTTCTACCCTCTTTTGTTGATGTGTTCATTTCCTCCTTCCACATGTGTTAAAATGTATGTACATATGTATGCACATGTACAACCTGTGGTCAGAATGAAGTGCTATGAGCCAAAAGTGTTCTCACATTGTGAGTGAGAAATTATGAAATAACAGCATGCCAGACCCTAAATATCAAAGTCTCACTCTTGTTGCAGGAGAACTCAAGAGGTCTCTTGAGTTAAACCTACTGCTCAGAGCAGGGTCAACAGTGAGATCAGACCAGGACTGGGTCTTTCCTCCAAGGATGGAGACTGCAAATTCCCTCTGAGCAACCTGCTCCAACCTTGGACTGTCCATCTAGGGAAGAAGTTTTTTCTTCTACCCAGTTGCATTTCTCTCTTTTTTTTTTTTTTTCAATTATGTCTATTGTTCTCTCACCATAAAGTGAATTTTTAATGTTTATTTCTTAAATTCTATTTTGTTACCAATTACACAGATACATATTCTTGATAGCAGGAATACATACATTTATAGCCTACGCACACGTTCTTCGATACTTTTAAAATTCTAATTTCTTTTTACTCTCTTTGTTCAACTCCCTTTATGAAGTACAAATGCATGACACATCTCTGAAAAGGAATCTTGCTATTACCTGGTACTTTAATAATCATGTAGTACAGTGACTCAGTAAAAATGTACACAGCTTCTAGCAATTGCTTGCAAATTGCTATCTCAAGAATCCCTTGCAAGGGGGGATACAGCTATATCAGACTGCCTCAAGCATAAGGTGGTATTTTTTTGTAGTGTAGGTTTACATTATGAAATTAATTGAGTCTTTATATTAGTAAGATGTTACCACTACTTCAAGAATCAAGCCAGTTTTCAGGTGGAAGAAAATTCCACTAATTACAAAGATGTTTCTGAAAGGAACCAAGGGGGAAAAAAAAAAANAAAAAAAAAAGGGGAAAAAAAAAAAAAAAAAAAAAAAAAGAGCCAACCTGCTTCATGTTTAATTTTAGTTTCATTTAAACTTGGATAATTAGCTATCACAGTGGTGGTAATCTCTATTTTCATCAGTGTTAATGTGAAAACCAAAACTCTAAAGGTTTTTGCTATATAAAATATTACCCTAAGGAAGTAGTTTCATTGTTAGGTGTGGAAATACTTTATCTCAAGAGACAATCAGAGAAGTGGCCTGCAAAGGAAAACAACACAGCTGAGAAAGCCCACTGGAAAGCAGTGTGTAGTCCAGGAGACATAGATTAAAATCATGTTCTTCCCCCATTTGAAAGAGGTGAATATGCCCTTCCCTACTCCAAACTAGAAGTGAGTGAATACCTTGATGCTGTTTCAACACACATCATCAGCCGACCACCAACTAACTTCTAAGGGCTGTCACATTCCTTTCAGACTGATACACAGATATTTCACACTTATACTGAGGATTTTCACTGAACCTCACATGTTTCCTTTCTTCCTTGGGATAATCCAAGACCTTTTTTTGGGGAGGGGGTTTTTTGAATGCCCTGTAGGGATGCATGTACATTAGCAGTTTAGTTCAGAGGGAGTGTGCACTGTGGATGCAGGTGCTTTTCTTCACATTGGGAAGCAGATTTGGATCCTCTAAAATGTATTTATTTATCATGAAAGTAACCCAAAACAGCTAATTCCCAACCACTACAGACCACCTCCAAAATGCCTGTAGTGAGGATGACATAGCAACAACACCAGCTCTTTCCTCTGTAAACCTCTCCTTAGGATGCTGTTCCTGTTGAATGTAAAGACATGTAAGTTAGCTGAAGCATTTGTCAGGTAGAAGAGAAGGAGAGAATTTTAAATAAACATTCTATTTTGTTTGTTTGTTTGTTTTTTTAAGATACATAATCCTAGGCTCTTGGATACTTAGACTAGTTCTACTTAAGTAAATGAAATAATGCTGGGCCTGTGGCCCAGGCATCAAAATTCAGCTGTTGAATTGTTTCTGTGTTTCCTGGTACATATTGCCCAATTTTCTCCAGCATAGTTAGCAAGCCAGCCAGAATGAGCGACTCTCTCTAAAAGGACCCAGGGACAAAGCCACCCTAAGGTGCCTGAGGGTGTCCCACAGCCAGACTGAGCCAGCCTCCCTCAAAATCAAGGGACTGTCCCTGCTTTTGTTGAGATTGTTTGTATGGCTGTGGCCCAGTATTGGAAAAAGCACAGGCAAGGGCTGAGAAGACAGGGAAGGTGGAGGCACAGTTAAAATGGGTTTGTTTGCTGAGGCATTGAGGCACTCAGTCACCTGTGTGAAACCTTTGGCATGCTGAGGCTTTCTCTGCTTTGTGGCTGTAAAGGAATTCTAGGGCAGGGGGGCTATCAGAGACCCTGCTGTGGCACTGCCTTGCAGCAAACCAAGTGTTTTCCCCCCTTTCAAATTGGAGCAAATGAAGAAACCATCTGAACAGTCAAAGCATTTTCCCTGGCATTCAGCAAGTCTCTAGATTAATTAGAGAATGAACTGGAAAAAAAAAGTTCCTGCCCCTTTAACAGGACCTGCAAATAGTGCAGCCACAACTGGAATTTCATCTTTTCTGAAGTGCTGTTAGAATAATTTACTTGTAGTCTGGTGTACAGGGCAAATTAGGTTATTTATATTGTGGGCAGCAGCTGACAATATAAATTTGGAATTATTTGTTTTCAGAGCTCAGCTTTCTCTTCTCAGATCCCCCTAGCTATGCTGGCTGGCAAAGGGAAATTGAAGAGAGATGTCATCTTGTGACAGAATGATCTTTTCACCAATTGTTTTTGAGGCATCAATCCACAAATGTAATCAGTGATTTCCCCTCTACTTTCCTAGACTTCAGCCCAATTCAAAAAGGTTTTTTATGTTGGATACTGACTTCTTTTACTGGCGTCTTCAGCCTAGCATCTACACTACATTTTGACTGTGATTTAGTAAAGACCATTTAAATAAAGATACATTTATAACTGTTTCTAAAATAGAAATTGTGGGAGGAAAAGTCTATTTTATTATGTTGTACAGAACAGAAATCAAAACAGGGAATTTCCATTCTTAAATCTATGAGTTGAAACTATAAGCAAGGAACAGAAATAGAGTATAGAATCACAAGTAGTCATAACTAATGTAAGCACTTTTACCCCCAAACCAGTAGTTTTCTTTTACTAAAAACTTAAATTTAAAGAACTGAGGTAAATGAAAGATAAAAGCATACTGTACCATTGTAGTTATTGTTTTCCAGTGTTTGCCAGTTCTGCGTAAGCTGACAAATCTTCTGTAGAAGGATGAGTGTCTAACATCATAATAATAGTGTGACTCACTTCAAGAGCCTTGTGTTGCAAACCCGAGTTATCCAGGAAATTTACATTTTAATTCCTATGCACCATTGCTGAGAAGTTTCACTCTTTTTCTGGGAAGAACAGTTGAGAAAGGATTCAGTGAGAAAATTTTAGCCATCCAAATATCAGCTATAGTATCACAGTATAATTTAGCTGGAAAAGAAACCCTGAGGTCATCTAGACCAACCTTCTTCACAGAGCCCATGACAGTTGTGCTAATTTTTAAGTAGTTGCTCTCAAAACCAACAAAGATAAAGATACTTTACCCTTTCTTTTATTATTTGACTACCATCCCTCCCACTCCTGTATCTAACCAGAAACTGCCATGTTTTCACTCATCTCTGTTGCCTCTCACTCTACTCTCTGCACCCCTGAGAAGACTGTCTCTTCCTCTCTGTGTGTTTCACCTGGGTAGATGTAAACAGCCTAGGCTCCACTTTGAACCTTCTCTGGGCTGAACAGACCCACCTCTCACAGCTACTTTTGGGCTTTCATATGCTCCAGGTCCCTGGACAGCTTGGTGACCTCCACTAAACTTTGTACATCTTTCATGGAATGAGATATCCAAGAAGAACATGGCACGTGAAATTCTTGTGAGGCCATTTCTCCAGCCTGTCCAGGCCCTTGACTGACAGGCTTCACTCCACTCTCCCAGTCTGATGTCATCTTAAACTTGATGAGGTTGTCCTTTGTCCCGTCATCCAGGCTGCAGACAAATATTTCAAATAGTATCAGTCTCACCCAGCCTAAATAAAGAGTTTGAATTTTGTCTGTGTTTAAGCTGTCACTCCAAAAAGATTATTCATCACAGCCTCAGCCTCTATCTAAAAGCCCCATGAAATAAAGGAGGCAGCTTAATTTTTGGGATAAAGTGACTGAGATTTTGTTTATGTGGTTGTAACTCTGCTTTGGTCAGGAGTGCATACGTGTGAGACTAGTGGAGTTAAATTGGATTCATGCTGCTTTAACTGACAGAGAAATCTTCCTTAGTTAACTTCTTCTCTGTGGGAAAGACCTCCAGGCTTTGTATGATCAATGGCCATTTTACTGTTAAAAACACTATGAAGATTAAAACAGTGGTTTATGGCTCTTAACTATTTTATCTTTAGACCACCCAAGACAATGATTCTCTCAATTAATTAGATGTAGTAGTTAGTAGGTAGTACATAGCACATGTGAGTTTTCCTGGGATCACGATGAACAGTTTGTTTTAGTGACATGACAGCTGACTTTCAACTACTCAGAAAAAAAATTTCCTCTCAGTAAATCTCCTTCTGCAAGAGCCAATCCATGTATTTGGATTGGAATTAGTGTCTCCTACACATCACTACAGAAAGACTGCTTTAATCCGTCCGTGACAGATGGCAGGCCAGTCATTGGTCCACCTTGCTGTCATGTCTCTATACTTTGCTTTTAATTTGGTCAATAGTGTTTGCCAGGATAGCTCTCAAATCTGCTACCAGACCCTGACATTTTCAAATAATCAGCCTGGTTTACAAAAGAAATGCATTTAGACAAATTAATCAAATGGCTTTCAGGAAGGAACATTTTCTAAGGTTTGTTCACCAAGAAACTCAGAATGAGAAATATTATTGCTGACAAAAACCTCAATAGATGAACAGTTCTGAGATACAGAATGCTGAGGATAAAAATCAGAAAGACAGGATTTTTTATTTTCTTTTTTTTTTACCTGCAGCAAAAGAAGAAGAAAAGGTCACTTGCCAAAAAGACAGCTGAAATGGAATTAGTTTTCAAATTATAAGATTAAAGAGTGTTTGCTTGCAGAGAGTGTTATTATAAAGTATGCAAAGAAAGAAGAGATTAAAATGTATGGAAGATTTAATCAGAACAAAGATAAACTGTGTATCCTATAGGTTATAAGGGTTCCTGTGAGCTTGGTTTGCCAGTAGGGTTTCATAACCCACAAGAGTGAAATCTTATTTTTTAAAAAGAGATTTTTCTCATGCAGGAAGGGTTCACCTCTTTCTGATTTTGTACAGGTGATAAAGGAGAAAAGCTGCCACTAAACAGAGGAAAGAAAAATTACTTAAGTTTTTCAGAGATAAGTTGGGTATTTTTCAATGTCTTGGCCAGATTCTTCTTCCATTTCTACTGGTGTAATTCCTCAGTCTGGGTGGCTAAGTGTTCTTCTTTGCTATTTACAGAGGAGTTTGTGTGACTATTTGCTCTGCCTTTTAATAAAAGAAAGTACTTACCATATGCAAATCCGGCATTTCATGGTAAACAATGTACCCTCTGAACTACAGGGCACCACGCCTCCTGCTCTGTGTTTTCAAATGGCTTTCAAAACACATGGCAGGGCTCTGTCAAATTTAAGTGTGTTAACCCTTTAACTTTCTTCTTTCTTTTTCTTTTTTTTTTTTTTTCCCCCCTCAGTATTATTTCAGCTCTTAAATTCAGTGGCAAAAAGGAGGAAACGAAAGTGCCACGGTGTTTTGCTGTGCTGCTAAAACGTTCCATCTCTTCCCAGCTGCCCGCTCTGCAGCCAGCCCATGTCGGCACATCTGCCTGGTGGGGCTCTGTCTCAAATTTGCATTTCATGTCATATCGTTTCTTCAGCCTGCCAAAGTCCATCTGAAGAGCAGCACATCCACTTCTACACCCAAGTGTCAGAGGACACCTTGTCCCAGTCACTGATGAGGGCATTAACCAAGGTCAGCTCTAGCACTGGCCCTGAGGATGGCACTGGTGGCTGGCCACAGCTGGGCTTACCCCCTGATTCCCACCTAAACATTTCTACATTGCAAAGCTGTGACAGTATGTCCCAAGCCCTGTAATAACAAATGTCTTTTCCTTTATTTAGGCTTAGTTGGTCAGTCCTTTTCTTTCTTTCCCTGAACATCTCCCCGCCCAACTTAAACTTATTATTTTTTCTTGTCTATAAAACATTTTTCACCTTTAGGCTTAGTTTATTTTTTTTAAAAGCTTTTTATAAGCTTTTTTTACAGAGAGATCTACAACACATAGATCAGCACAGTTATATTTACATAGATTCAAGTTCCTTTTGCTCCTCACTTTTTTTTTTCTTTTCTTTTTTTTTTTTTTTTTTTTTTTTTTCCCAATTCCCTAGCACACCATTGTGAGTATTTGAACATGTTTTCCACTAAGGGAATTTTGTAGTTTTCAAAGCCACGTCTGAAACATAATTTTTGGCTTTAGCATGTGTGACTGTGGGTGAAGTTCTTGACTTGTGGGAATATGTGCAGAAATGAGGGATTGACATGGTTTCCAGATATGTAAATGCACTCATTTCACTTTTTTATTCTGTCTCTCTACCCTACTGGTTATGTATATTTCATAACTGCTACATGTAGATATTAGACAGTGAAATCCCCTTCAGGAAGAAAAAAGTGTCCTTGAAATACAAGCTACTACCTTTGGGCTTTATGAAGTGCTCCTTGGTCATTTGTTAGCCACGGAAAATTCCCATTAAATTAAATTTACTTATTGGACTATGCCAATTGGGTTGAGGTACTTGCAAATTTCACCTCTAACCCTATGACAGTCTATTTTTCAGACTAAAAAAGACAACCATAGACTCAAAGCACTTATATTTCACCTGTGTTTCAATAAAAACTGCTTTGATTTCCATGACATGAACCAAAGTAGTTTGACTCCCACTTAAACAGTCATCAGGAAAATTTTCAAGATACTCATTCAATGCATTTTTCATCTAGAAGATCTTTTCATACCCAGCTCCAATAGGGAGGGATCCCAAAGGAATGTATAACATCTTTCAGCAGAGAAGTGCAGAACACAGGTTTAGTGATCTGAGTAGACAGGAATTGACACAACTGCAAGTCTGTGATATGCAGAAATGAGAAATAAAAGAGCTCTTGAGCACCCGCCCCACCCTATTTATCACTCTCCACTCAGAGCACAGTGGTGCTTGGCAGAGTTTTCCATCTGCCTTTAAGAGGACTATGTGACAATGCGACGTTTCCCCCTTCCCTCTTCCTTACAAATCACCTTTTCAGAGCAGTCAGTGTGGTTTTTACAATAGGCACTATCATTTTAGTTATAAGATTTTTAGGTTTCATTTTCTTTGCTGTTAGGCAACTGTTTCCTAGGCTGAAAAAGAACCAGAAATTTTGCATTGCCCATTCCCCAAAATGTCTTCAAGGACATTTTATGGTCCATGTTTAGAATTTGATTTTAGGACCTGTATAGGATGTGCTACAAGGGAAAATGTTGTTTTGGCTATTAATTAACTAGGCAGCCATTCCTAAAATCCCTTCTGTTTCTAATTTCCATGACTTCATTGTGCTTTCTCACAGTATCTTAATTACTTGTTTTATATCCCTCTGCTTCCCCTTCCATTCTGTTCTTAACAGACGCTGTTCTCAACTTCTATTGAGCTGACTAAATGTGATGCACGTTCAGTGTCTTTCATTATCAGCCCAATAAATCCAAAATGATTCACATCATCTATTTTAACTGTGTTTTGCCTTTTGGGCACCACCTTTGTCGACTGATCTCTTTTAAGAGTACTGCATTTCTCTTCCTTGTTGTACTGTGTGTTCCTCCAATGAACATATTCAAACACTAATCCACCAATTCTTTTCAGTGGGGGGTGAACATTACTGAGGGGTGATAAAATGGAAAGGCGGAATAGAAATGTGGGTGTAAATTGATCACTCAGGGCAGAGAAGGAAGTGAGGAAGATTAGAAGGCAGAAGGAAGCATATTAATACCAAGATTGTAGTACTGCACAACAGAGAATTTATTAATTTGAGATCTAAATTTGTGATTCAATGGGATGTTGAAATGATTCATGCAAGAAGACTAGCTTATATTTTTTTCTAGCTCAGAGATCTCTGGACTGCACTTCATTGAGACAGAAGACAATATAGACATGTTCAACAGAGCACAGCTTGGGTAGACTCTTAAAACAAAGCCTGAAAAGGGACATAATTGATTCTTATAAGTAAACTCAAGACAAAAAATAACAGGGAAGGGAAATAATTGTTTAAAGCAGAGGAAAACGTCATGGCAAGAACAAATAGTTACAGATCACCAAAGAATAAAATGAAGGCAGAACCTTTAGATAAGATTAGATACACACAGAACTATTGAGGATAAATAAAAAAAGTAAAAAAGAATGAACAGCCATCTTTTAACCTTATTTTTGTTTTCTCACTTAAAAGCCTGTGTATTTTGGGTCTAGTTTATAATTCTTGATTCAGAAAAGAAATATCTCCTGCCATTTTCCCAGATGGAAATAAAAGAGCCAATAAATTCTCACTTTTTTATGACCTTCACCATCTTAAGGGTAAACGTACTGATGTCTCTATGTCTATTTTAATAATTTGGTATATGTATAATGGATATTGATAAGAAGACATGTGACCAAAAAAAAAAAAAGTAATTATACAAAGGAAGTAGACTGAAGTGGTGTATTATAATCTTTATTTTATAACACAGACAGACTGGGGAGAATTTTACCCTTGTCCAGAGAAACATTTTTACTGGAAAATACTACTTCAAGGCTGCCAAACTATTGACAGATTTAGGTCAGAATCAACAAATATTTCAGCAATTCAAGGGGAAGAAGGATGGGCCAACATATTTTATGTTAGCATTTCTATGCAAAGTTCACTTTTTCAGTCTGTTTTAAAAGGAGTTGTTGGATGTGAGACTGTGGAGGAAAATTTGGGCCAGGTATTTTTTTTTGAAGGAATAATGTTAGTCTCTCTTGTCAAATAGATAAAGACTGCCAGAAAGAAAAAGAAAGAGCAGTAAAGAACGAGAACATGCTAATGCCCAGCTTAATTACCTTGGATGATGAAAAATGAGCTCTATTATTTTCATAAAATAAATAAACCTGGGAGACCTTTAGAAACAGGAGAATCACTACTTTTCTAATCCATAACTCAAATGTTTTCTGCACTGTTTGTCTGCTACTTGAGAAGAACTCTAGCCAAAGATGTACATGGATCTTATACACAGGGAAATCTTTTCTATCCCTGAAAGCTGCCCTGCCTGCATTTCCTGATATTGAAATATAAGACCAAATAAAGGAAACTCACTGAAAACCAAAAAACAAAAATATACCGCAAACCCTCAAATAAACCTCAATCAAAGAGAAACAAGGCAATTCTTAAGTCAGACTTTGCACAAACATTGACTTCTCTCACAGCAGTGATTTGTTTCAGCAAGGACAGTAAAGTTTTACAGTCCTTATGAACTTTAAGGTCTTGTACTGCATAGCAGACAAAAAATACTATCTCAAACTTTAAAATGGTCTTGGTGGCTCAGTGTTAATAGTATGTGGATGTAACAGCTGGGCCACTCTCAATCTCTGTTCAGAGACTCCTACACTTGCCCTTTTTCCAGTATAAACAATGCTAGTGTGACAATTCAGTCACAATATATATCCCATTACATGTGTTATGTTTGGATTTAAGTAGCCTGGGCAATAACTTATCTTCAAGTGGGGGAAGGGAGCAGCAGTGCTGTATCAAAATTTTCTCTCAATTCCATCAGTGCTTGGCTGACTTGGACTTAATTCATATCCTATTTTAGTTTCACATAACTTCCCCGATTTCTACTTCTGTCTTATTCTTCAGGGCTCTCTCCCTGGCAGGTCATATCTTGGGTCATTACATTTCCCTCTGGGCAGCAGCAGACGCTTTCTTCTATTTGTCTTATTCAACTGCTGTGAAGTTTGCCCATGGGTAGCAAGAGTTTATTACTTTTTTCCCCCAGTGGGTGGGTTTTTTTCCCTTTTTCAGCTGCACAGTGCCAGTGTGCTCCTGAACTATCAGAACTCCCGCTTCATTGGTTTCATTTAGAAGTCTTTTGTACGTTTGTCTTTGCCAGACCATCCGCAGAATTATTCTCAGTCATACACTGACTATAATCCTTTATATTAATGGTACACTAACTGTTCAGCTCTCTGCTGCTTGACCCTTGCCTTGAGCTCTGTTTATTTCTGGTAAATATTTTCCAGCACATGATCTCAAAGCAAAAATTAGGTTAATGCTTGTATTTTTCATAGTATACATTTCCCACTCCTCCCTGTCTATTTAATGGATTTTCCAATTAAAAGGGACCTTCCTTGCTATTTTATCTGACCCCCTGAGTTACAAGGCCAAAGAAAGCTGCACAGCAATTGCATGGTAGTGCAATGACAACAGCCCATCCTTTTTGTCCTTCAGCTTTGAGCACAGCATATATACATGGCAATGTTTATATCTGTTCTTATTCAGACACTTTAAAAAAGGACACTCAGAATTTCAAAGACACTTGGAAATAGATACACACTAAAAAGTTAATGTTTATGAACAGGGTAAAATTACATGGGTTATCTTCTGAGCACCCACTGTATGTTTTCATGCATGGGCAAAGTCTTTACCAGGTGATTGTACCAGGCAATGGCTCTTAAACAATTCACATATTCAAAAGGTGCAGCAGCTGAAGAACACCAAGGATTGCTTTGTGCTTCATAACCTATCGCTATCACTCTGTGTAGTAAGCATGTCTCAAAATGTGTCCTTTCACTGCTTTTTACCTCTCCCTCAGGGTAAGGACAGAGTTGGTCAGTTATAGATATACTCTGATAGGGACTTTCTACAAGAAGATTTGTATTTCTATTTCATATAGGGTGCACATTCAGTCAAATGACTAGAATGAGAAAAATATGGATATGTATAAATCAATGGGACCAGATGGGATCCACCCTAGGGTGATGAGGGAGCTGGCAGATGAGCTTGCGAAGCCACTCTCCATCATTTATCAGGAGGCGTGGCTCACTGGTGAGGTTCCAGGCGATTGGAAACTAGCCAATGTGACACCCATTTACAAAAAAGGTAGGAAGGAGGATCCTGGTAATTACAGGCCAGTTAGCCTGAC
>VYXD01011734.1:377174-535717 GCA_013397195.1 Hylia prasina
TAGTTGAGGTGTTAAGGCATAGGTTGGACTTGATGATCTTAGAGGTCTCTTCCAACCTCATTATTCTGTGATTCTGTGATTCTGTGATTCTGTAATATAGCAATTTATACTTAAATGCCAGGGCATTAAGGACTGCAAAACTTGCAGCAAAAGCTGGATGGTTGCAAGGTCTGACACCCCTTTTAAAAACGACCAACTTTTTGCTAATTGAAAAAATTATCAGGAATATCTGGTGAATTTGCAAAATTTGTTTCATCCTATCACAGAACTGTAGAACAGTTTGGGTTGGAATGGACTTCAAGGATCATTGAGTTCTGTTATAAATGAAAGCCGATTAAACCGAATTTAATAATTGAAAAGATGAATTTTTATTGAATGACCGAGATACAGTCATCAATTTCCCTGATAAAAATCACAGCGTCGAGCCCAGGAAGTCGGCACNCTTCAGCTTTCAAACTTTGGTTTTATACACATGTATTTTATATTTGCACAAATTACCAGACTTCATCTATAACAGTTCCAACCCCCTGTCATGGGCAGGGACACTCACTAAACATGGGTTGCTCAGGTCTCCATCCAATCTAGCCAATTTGTTCAAAATTCACACACTTTTTTAATTCAGTTTTCATTTTGTAATATTGCAGTTTTCAGCACTGAGTCCAGAATTATTTTTTTTCTTTAAAGGAAGACTCTTGAATATTCAGTTATCTCCAAAAGAAACACCGACTCTTCTGTCACTTGAAAAAGTAAAAAAAAAAGACCTCTGGAATAAACCAAAATTGAATAAAAAATTACATTGTACTTAAAAAATTATTAGTTGTTTTCCATAAAGAATAGATCTGTGGAGATGATCAACAGGTGATTTTGGGAAATTAGCTGTTGAGGTTCAGAGACTGTGAGAAAGATAGACAACCCACAAGAACTTGTTTCTAGTTCAGGGACACATCTAAGGTGAAGATATTTCTATGGGCATGTATGAAATGATATCATTGGTGTATGCATCTGGATAATCTACAAGTTATCTGAGTATATCATCTTCAGGTATCACAAAGAATTTTTTCTCCTTTTTTATATTTTGGAAGTGCTCTTTGTAAAAGGTTGTGGAAGACCATGTCTTCATATTGTAGGTATTCATTGCTCTGTGAGAAAAATATTTGGCTGTGTAACTAATTTCTGAAGGCTTAGATCCTTTGCGGGGGTGTATGCAAAAAAAACCCCACACATGGCATGAAACAGGTTTTCCTTATGATAATGTCTGAATTACGTGAAAATGGTAAAATTAGATGATACTGTTTGTCTGAGTGGATGTGTGTGGGTTTAGTACTGAATTAATTAACTTTTGATCTGGGAGATGCTGAATGCCTTATCAGCAGGGAAATGTATATGATTCTTATCAGGCTGGTGGGGTTTGTTCCCATTCATGCTTGCACTGGGGATGAAAATGATTGCTTATATTAAACACGTTGATTTAGGGAAAAAATAGGTATTCAGTGGATTGTCAGCAACAGATGGAGATCTGTCTGTAGAAGATAGAGTTATAAAAATGTGTCTACATGTAGAGGCAACAAGTGAATGGAAAAAATTGCAAGAAAAAGGGACATATTAGCCAAGGCCTTAATTGGTACTGTTTTTAGCTTCCTACAGTATGCATCCTAGGGAAATATGCATTTGAGGTGCTGGGTTTTGGTGGTTTTTTTGGGTTTTTTATATATATATATATTTTTTATCTGATCACTTCCAAGCAAGATTTTTCAAGCCCTCTGAATAACATATTGTGCAATTTTCTAACATAGTTATTTCACCATTTTGCTACTGGATGACACTATCCCTTAAGATCGGTGGGACCATCCGATGGGATGCAGGATAGTCCCATGCAGTCACTTTGGGATGTACACTTGGAGGATTAAAAGGGTCTTCTGATTGCTCAACCCATAACTGTGATGTCCATGTTAAAACCAGCAACAATCTTTTACGTTTACAACTAAATCCTGTTATGCAAGACCATATCAGTGGAGGGGGGATTGAATTATTGTGGATGTCTGCTAAAAGTGTACATTGCCCTTTAGGGCAGTATGTGTACTAGAAGGGCAGAATGCAGTAATCATACCCATGCTGAGACCTGGGCCAGAACAATGTAAATTGGAATGTGTTTCCTCCAGCGCAGTATTATGTCATGATTCTTAAACAGCCAGTAGAATAATTAATTGCCAGTCCATTAGGAAGGGAGTTGGAGTGAATTAAAGCCTAACTAATAACCACAGAATTCACTGATGCTGAGACTCTTAGACACTTATTTATTCTTGCTTTATTACAATGTATCTTTGATTTAATGTTGCCTTTATTGCCTGAAAAATGCTTTTCTTGGTTTCCCCTGGGATGTCATGATAAACCACCTTCTCTGTTAATTTTTGTTTTGGAGATATTCAAAGCACATGGTTGTGAGCAGAAAGTTTCCTCTATTAAAAAGGGATTTTCTTGTCTTGGCCATAAATTCCAGCAAACTTTTTCTTTTATATTTTTCAGGCTGATGTACTCTGACAAGATGCCCCATTCTTTTCTGCCATTATATTTCTTTGTGGGTAATGGCAAAGTTGAAAAGAACCTATATTTCTGAGATCTTTGTAGGTCATAAGAATGTATTGAGAAATCAGAAAAGTTGCAAGGTAATATGTAATTGATCAAGCAGAGTTCATTCCTGGGATAACACTCTGCCATTCGCTATTGCTATTTCCTTACATTTTGACACTGTACTATGAAAGACATTTATTTCTAAAACAATATAAATATGATTGATTTATTCACCTGAGTTCTATATGCAGTTTTTCCTTCTTCAGCAGTTTATAACCTAGTGTTTTTGAAAAAATAAAAAGTGGATGGCAATATATTTTATGCATTGAATTGTGCATCTTTAAAGGCTGTAATCTTTATAAAGATGGTCTCCTGGGTGAGGGACATCTATTGCTCTGGGATGTTTAGAAATTGATAAACAGAATGAGCAGAAGCAAAAGAGGAGCAAGAATTACATATATACAACTACATTTTCTTGAGAGAACTTTTTGAAAAAAACCAAATTATGTGAATGACTGAAACAGAAATAACTTTAAGAAATTTAAAGAGTTGTTTATTAATAAAATAAAATAACAAGTCATATCTTTTGTAGAAAACACATCTCCATTAAGTATTGCCAGCCTAAGAGCTACTGACATCTTCAGATGAAACCTGCTTGTGTCTAGAAGCTATCAGAAATTATCTTTCTATCATGCTCCTAGATGTGTCCATAGAAATCTAAACTGGCATTTTAGCCAAACATGGAATGATGAACTCTTTCTTGGACAAGATGGATTTACTTAGGATTTTTTTCATTCCTGCCTATGATACCGGAATAACACCCAAAATAGGAAAGTTTGGGGTTTAGTGTTTTGTTTTTTTTTAAAAAAAAAACCACCAAAACAAAAAACAAACAAACAAACAAAATCCAGCGCAATTTTCTTTGTTGGTCATAAAATGATAACTTAGATAGAAATTTTTTGCAGCTTTATTTTCTGTTTGCAGGCAACAGCTTTTGCAGCTGGTGTTTAAAAGCTCACAAGATATTTTTTACCTTTTCCATATTGAACTTAAGTGACCTCGGATTTCTCCACAGTCCTACACTGCAGTACTTAGACTTTGCCAATAGAGAAATAGACTGGTGAATTGTTCCAAAAATCCCAATTAGGGATTTGTACTCACTCTACAGAGAAACTCCATTGTAATCACACTGTAATTGAATAGGTACTTCAAAGTTTTAAGAATCAAATTATTTATCCCTTAAAAATATCAGTAGACAAATCTTGAGTTTTAAATGTTGACACTTCTCTTTGGAAACAGGAAGGAAGAGATCAGGTGGATATCACAGTGCCAGTTAATGAGGTCAACCCTTCAAGTATAGCATTCACTAGATTATGTGGTAGTCTCTGCAAGCCATTCAGAAATGCAGTCCAAAGCAAATTTAACTGTAGAGCAAAACTTTCTTAAACCTTAAAATAACTGGAAGAAAAGGAAAATTATGTTTCAAACAGCCTCTTCCCTTCTCTTTGTGGATCAAAAGAGAGTCTGAAGGCAACACAATACCTGTAGGGTCAGGATGAGTTTTGACCTGTGTTGAGTTTCTCACACTATTAGCAGAACCATAGGAATGGACATAAAAGACATTAATGAAAGGGTGTTGTTTCCAGTATTACAAACTTATGCCTAATAACCAGATTTTGCCCTCAGTTTAGTATATTGAGCAGAAAAGAAGAAATCAAGTAAATGATGGTGAGAGAGAGAGAGAGAGAGAGAGAGAGAGGGAAATATGTATGAAAACAGCAATGGAAAGAAATTCATGTACTTGGTGTTGTCTTCTGAATTCTACATTTGAGAAAAATATTTCTGTGGCATGAATTCGCAATTTCATTGTCAAAACATGAACTATAGAAAGGTCTTGCTTCAGAAAGTACACAGTGTTTCAGGTTATGGGAGTATTTCATTATATCTTACAGGGAATTTAAAGCCATAAGGGACAGGACAAGAAATATGTCCCCATACTGAACTCAGTAACCTCAGTTATAAGCTAAGGCACTTAATTCTCTGTAGATATAAATATGGATGCACCATAGGTAAAGATCAAGTGGAACTGAAATGGCAACAGTGCTGGAGGCCAGAGCAATGGCAGGGAATCCATTGGATAAAATATATAGATGAGCTTACAGTGCACATGTACCCTGTTCTACGTTCCCTCACCTAAGGGAAATTCCTTACTGACACTAAATCTGGAAATATCTGAACCCAGGCATAAGAGTGGGTGCCCAAGAATATAAGAAAAAAAAGTTAATTTTGGTACAGAAATAAACCCAACCAGTGTCACATTTCTATCTGCCAAACACTTTTGATGGGAAAAGTGAGTTAATGGTTATATAAATACTTATTGGCCATGAGTACATATGTAGGAAAAATTATATATATATATATATATATAATTTAGGCAAGCCAACTTTGGGCACAGGGGGGGACAAATGAAGAGGGAATTGCCAGTATTATGCCACAGAGCCCTTCTTGTAATTAGTGCCTTGAGAACTATTAGTTTGTTTAACAGGAGGATGCTCATACACCCCTGTTTCCCAGTAGACAACTGATGAAGGAAATTAAATATTCATTGATTCTCAATAAGACCTCATTCATTGTCTCCTTTTGTTTCTCAGAGGGTGCCAGTGTTGCAGTAGGGAATATGAATGGGAAGAAGAATGTAGGCTAAAACAATTATAAGGCAGTAAAACCTTCCTTGACATCCTTGCTGGGTCAAGGTGTGGAGCCCAAACTCCACACTAAACCATAGCAACAGCATTGGGGATGCCCATCAATTTTGACTGGTTGAAGAGATATGTCTGTCCCTCCTTCTCTCTTTCTGTCTTGCCAGCAAGGCTGTTTCAATGCATTATGGTAATACTGCATTACTTTTCAAAACATTTTACCAACTCAAAAATATGGCTCACCTTCCTGACAGGAGAGCAGAGTCCTGCTTCCACAGCTCAGAGCTTGTGCTCTTAAAAGAGAATGCTCTGGCTGGGGAGGACCATGGGGGAGCTTAGGCTGCTCTACACCTGTGCCACCTGCAGGGAAAGACCTGGGTGTGGACTGTGTCCAAGCTGCCTAAACAGGAGCTGACTGCATCCCTGAAAATCACTGGAAAAGAAAGCCATCTCCAAGCGTTTGGCTGACAGTTTAGCAGATCCCCAGGCTCCCCCTGGGGACTCTCTGAACCTGCCACAGCAGTCATCCCAGCAAAGACAGAGCCCAGGAGTGGGTGAATATATGTGCCTTTGGTGGGAGAACACATGGCTCCTATACACTGGAAGGTTGTGGATTAAGGGGGTATAAACTCACAGGGGGACACTGTGCTTCGAGCCATTAGTGAATTTCTTACTGTATTTTTTTAATCTGTTTTATCAATTTCTGCTACAAGTCAGAATTAATTATTTATTGTGAACTTGTTGAATTATAACTCCGTTAACTTGTGAAGAGAGAAAAGAAGAACATCTTCTCTCTAGGGCAGAATCCCCTTCTTCCTTTGAGTTTGTTTTCTGGTCAGTTGAACAGTCTTTCTCTGATTTTTTACCTGCTTGAGACTTATTTATTAATCCTGTGTGGTCCACGGGGAGGCATTTAATAAATGATTCAATAGGATATACTTGGTGAGTAGGAATGGCGTCCATGTGAGTTTCAGCATTCACTAGGGAACAGTCTACAAAAAGAGGAAGATCTGATAATAATAATAATAATTATGAGCTTTCCAGACCTTACTTCTCTGGCTTAGTTACAATATTTCAGACAACATTTTTTTTGTGATTTAATCAATTTTTACAGTTTTCTTTGGATTTTTTATCAAAACCTTTTAATCCATATTTTCTGTGTCAAGAAATGTGCATTATTGACAGAATTCTTTGTAAGAGCATGAATGATTGTATAATTGGAGGAACAAGAGAAACAAACCCTCTTGCTGCCTAAATTCAATTGGCAGGGAAAAATCCTTCCCAACCACTGCTGGTATAATACTAGCCAAAGCAAGACCAAAGTCCCACAGCCCCTAAATATTTGACACTGAATTCTCTGCCACTTACTTTGCCCTCAGTAATTGAAAATTGTCAAGTAATCATCTCACTGTTGATGGTTTAAAATAATTTCAATCAGTTGTGAAC
Source organism: Hylia prasina (assembly GCA_013397195.1). Classification (NCBI taxonomy): domain Eukaryota; kingdom Metazoa; phylum Chordata; class Aves; order Passeriformes; family Sylviidae; genus Hylia; species Hylia prasina. The sequence continues at coordinate 383,888 of VYXD01011734.1, forward strand.
TTCTGTGGTTTTGCACTTAAGCTCTTTGCTTGCCTTTTAGTTTGAGGGGGAGAAGACTTTCACATTACTTTTTAGTTAAAAGAAACCCAAAACACACCAGCGCAGGATGGGGGCTGACCTGCTGGAAAGCAGCTCTGTGGAGAAGAATATGGATGTCCTGGAGGACAGCAAGCTGTCCATGACCCAGCAGTGCCCAGGTGGCCAGGAAAGCCAAAGAAAAGCATTGCCAGGAGGTCTGGGGGGTGATCCTGCCCCTCTACTTAGCCCTGGTGGGGCCTACCAGGAGTGCTGTGTTCAGTTCTAGACTCCTACATACACAAAAGACATGGAGCTCCTGGGGTGGGTTCAGTGGAGGGTGACAAAGTTGATGAAGGGACTGGAGCAACTCTTGCAAGGAAAAGCTGAGGGAGCTGGGACTGCTCAGCCTCAAGCAGAGAGGACGGAGAGGGCACCTTATCAAAAGATGTCAGTATCTGAAGGGAGGGTACCAAGAGGATGGACCAGGTTCTGCATTGTGGTACCTAGCAATAGGACAAGAGGGATCAGGCAAAAACTGATGCACAGGACGTTCACTTGAACATAAGAACTTCTTTACAGTGGACATGCACTGGAACAGATTGCCCAGAAAAGTAATGAAATCTCCCTCCCTGGATATAATCAAGAACCATCTGGACACAATCCTGTGCCATGAGTTCTAGGATGACCCTGCTTGAACAGGAATGTTGGACCAGGTGTGGTCCCTTCCAACCTTACCCATTATGTGATTCTGTGAATATATCAAAACAAACCCCACCTGATGTGGGTAAAAATCCTTCTGTGCAGAAATCAAACAAAACCTGTTGTATTTCATGTGGTTTGTTCAAAATGCTGTCTTTATCCTTCTCTGGCACCTGGAAGTAACTCAGATCTCAGTTTGAGTTTGTGGAAAGCCTCAAGAACCTGAACACACCTATCAGTGAACTTGTCCTCACTTTAGGGTTCATAGCAAAGCCAATCTTATGCTCAGCTACTTCTGAAATATCATAGTGGAAGAAAATACTCTGACCTTTTTTTAGTTATTAAAAAGATCACTCATTGTTCTAATTTTTTAATGGCACATTCAGAAAAAAGCGTTCCCAGACAGATTCTAGTACCAGGTATGAGAATATGTATGCTTACTCTGATGAAATGGGAAAATGTTTATTCCTCTTCTGCTCAGCTGCAGAAACTTCCAGGTATCTAGAGGAGGATGTCATCCTACAAGTAATGCTTCATTCACTTGGGCTTAAGAAATTTTTATTTATAATGCACTATAAATGCATTTATTCATTTATTTGCATTTCTCCAAACTGAAAGTTGCTTAAAATACATAACATGGAGAGTGTGGAAGACTGTGAGATATGCATCTTTGGTGCTCATCCAGACATCCTGCTTCATCCCAGTGATGGTGACATTTGCCACTGTAGATTAATAATTATGAAGTGCTTGGAGATCCCTCAACATAAAAAACTTAATGTAAAAAATACAGCAAATTATCATTGCTGATAATATTGTCTTCCTGAATACTTGCTCTGCCTCAGCAGTATTATATTGAAAAAAGATGTTCTAAAATTTGGCTTAATATAAGAATTAATTAGCTTTCAAAATCAGTTTCTGGCCAAGGCCGACACTTGGGGGTTGCAGGTAGGATCACTTGCTGGAGACTGAGCTCCCTATATGCTTAATTGGAAATGCTTTGCCAACTCATTGCTGTTTGCCCATTATGCTCTGGCTGAAAAATCAGAGCAGGAGAACTGTCAAAACACAAACACTTTTATATCCAAGCCAGTCACTTTATTTTAGAGTGAGGCTAGTCAGGGGGAGAGAGTTCATGACCTCACAATACGAAACAGCTTATAGGAACAAGCCTAATTATTTGTTTCCCTTACCCCGCCAGCACTGAGTCTCAGTCTGGATGTCACTTTGGAGAACACTGAATCTTATTAACAAAATAAATGAAATCAAAATAAAGAGTCTGTTTATAGTGTGCAGGGATTTCTTCCCACTCCTTTAGCAGTAATGTAATCTTTGTACAGGTCTATTCACAGTTTGTGTTTGAATCAGTAACAAAGGAAATTATGTAGGAATTTGCTCTTGATATAGTGCACTGGAGGGCTTGACTTGAGCATTTTCCATTGTTGTTAATGGACATGATGTTCATAAATCAACAACATATCAGTGGGGAAGTAGATACTTGAGTCTACCAAATCTGTGATGTGTCCAAATCTATCTTTTAATTTTTGAAGAGTTGCTTACTCCTCTTAAATATAAGGACCATGAATGATTTGTCCATTAATGCTCAGTTGGATGTAGTTTCTGTTGGGAGATGGGCTGAGCTTGTTTGTTTTGTATTTGCTTTTCTTTAGCCAAACCCTCAAAAGATCTTTTAAGGGACCCTACTGAAAGTCTTGAAGACTCTGGCTGCAAGTGTGTCAGTAAAGAAAAGCATGCTGGTGCCTTCTCAGACACTGCAGTCTATTTATGCCTGCTGTTAAATAGTCAGAAAGGCTTCTGGAATGCGTGAAGCCTGTGTCACCTGGCACTTTACCAAATAATTTGTGGTCTTTTTTTGAGAATTAGCATGAGCTGAGGGCCATTCTCAAACAGTTGCCTTGGTGCAAACATTTTGTTCTGAAGAACAGGAGAGTTTAATAATATTGACTCAGGCTCTTTCATGTCAAGTGAATGATCTGGGGAAAATGAAATTTTACTCTCATAGACTTAGTCTCTTTGTGTATTGTGTCACCTGTGTAATTCCTAAGCTTTGCAAGACTAAGTGCATCCTGTTGCAATTAATGATGTCTCCATCTGAGAACCTTTTACAGAGTCCGAAAATGTCTTTCCAGAAAAAATACAAGTAGGAATGGAGCCATAGTTCTTACAGGCTCTTTGCTGTACTGAATCTCCTTCCCAAAACCTCATATGACCAATTAGTGATACATGTCATGAGGGGATGAAGTGGATACGTTTCTATTAGACATAAGATTGAGAAAAGCAATTTATTTCAGTCCCCCACCCAAGTGGCATAGAAGGATAGAATTCTGTATAACTGATGGATAGACAAAAGTTCCTTAAAATTTATGCTTTGAGTTTGTGTATTGCATGAACCATGAAGATGGTATTTTTTTCTTGTGTATGCCAATATCCATGTTTACTTTCAAATCACTGACCAAGAAATAATCGATTCTGTTGCCCCCAAAGTAATTTATTCTCTATATTGCCCATTTTAACAAAACTTCAAATTATGTGAAGGCTTGACTACCACTGATAGTTTGGGAAATTCTGGTTTTGGGCTTTAGGGAACCCATCTGTTGTTGCTACTAGTTTATTTATTAATGCTTTCCTCACAACAGGGACTAAATATTTAAAGTTTGTGACCTGCTCTATCTCCAGTAGCTTGAAGCTTTTAATTCTATTATTATTTTTCCACATACTGCAGAAAAAGAAAGTACACTTTCAAATAGTTTTTTCCTCTCCTTTTTGCCCCTCTGTGGTTCTCCAAAAGGTTAGGTTTGACAATAGGAATATAGTCACAGATACTCTAGGCAACAAATGAGAAATGTTCTTTTGTGACCTTAATGTTGGCAAGTGATAATAACCAGTGAACCATGAAATACTGCTGCAATATTGTTCATGACTTTTCTGTTTTCTAAGATTAATTTTATGTTCTGAAATAAAGTGACAATCATTTATTATTCTGGTTTAGCTTCCACCAGGAAGCAAATATGAAAAGCTTAATTTTCTAGTCCACTTGCAGCAATGTTCTTAGAGAAGAATCATATATATATGTATAAGTTTTCCTTGGTTAATGTATAAAATACAATCCCTTTGTTTAGCCCTGGTCAGAAATAGCTGGGTTCACTCAGAATCAGATAACCTTTAAAAGTAGAAACTACTTTTCTCTCCTAGGGGTTAAATAGTTATAGTATAAATTATTTATACACTACGGGTGTGAACTATGCAATAATATTTAATTTTGAGTTACTGTTTCCTGAGAACATATCATGCTTTCCTAAAGAAGCATTTTTCCATTTTTCTTTAAAATATGGCAAACAGGAATTTAGCCACCAAAACCTTCATGCTGCCAGCTATTTCTATTCAACATGTAGATTAGAATAACATTTTCATCAGAGGATGCATTTATCGTTCTCATATCAAGCTAGCTCATCTTTCCATGTAAACCATTATCTTTCCATAGGCTGTTGGCAAGCAAACAATTTTAGGGCTTGATAGTGCAAGTCTTCCTCATCTTGAGTAGCACTTACCCATACCAATGCTTCCATTGACTTCAGTAATATTGCTGCTCTGAAATACATCAGGTGAGCAAAGCCAGGAAAAAGAAAAGCCTTTAATTTCAAGGTCAAATGGATGAGGGAAAATAGATAGCAATATTTTTAAAGTCAGTGTGGTCTGCATTCTTTTCCTTTAAAACATGCATGTAGTTATGCATTAGGATTTATTAATTAAACTAATTAAGGGCCGGATCCTCAGAGAAGCTGAATACAAATAATTTTTTACTAATGTTATATATCTCAGTAAGTTGCTTCAAGAAGCTGTCACTGGCCAGGGATTGTTTATCTTGGAGTGAGGTCTACTGTGAACATGATGTGTATCTCTTTATCTGGAAAACTAAAGAGTTTCCAAACCTTGGCGCATAAAATTACGTTCTAGATCTTTTTTTTGGTCACCTCAGCTAATAGAGGCTTGTTTCAAGAAATGGTGGATTAATTCAAAAGCAAATTCTGAATATCAGACCAGAACCAGTGGAATTCTTAAGGAGAGGATTAGATGCCTGGCATCAGTGACTTCCAGTAATAAAAATACTGATCTATCCCTTTGAATGAGGGGCTAAAGACCAGGGACTATGTTGCATCCATATGGAACACTGTGCTCCCAGTGTCTCTCACACTGACAGGTATTAACTGGTAGATCAAATAATCACTAACAGTTCTGGAGTCTTAAAACAAACAGATTAAAAGGAAATCCTCTGTGTTAATATTCGGATAAGTGGCCTAAACTCTGATATGATGTGCTGTACCATGGCTCAGTTGGGTTCCAGCTGTTCACACACTGCAGGCTGTTGTTTCCTGGTTTAACGTTAATGCCTTTTCTGGAGTGTCCTGATTAGATAATTGCTAAAAGCAAGAGTGAAATGTTGGATTCACCACTATTAGTTATCGAAGTCTTGGCTGTCAGGAATTAGATACAGTGCTGCTGCTACTAGATGTGCAATAAATAGTGTTTGTGTTAAGAGTCAGAGATTACTTTTGTTCAAGACATCTCTGCTCATTATACCTTTACTTGAGAAGCTTTCTTGAAGATTCACAGTAAAGCCCAAACTAAGAGTAAGTACAAAGCCAGCATCCTTTTGGGATTTAAAACAAATAGAAGGTAAAAGACTCTTTTTTAAATTATTTTTTTATCTACTAAAATGGCTACAACATGAAGTGGATAATTTACTGAATATAGTACATGACATAAAAGCAAGATTAGGTGCTGGGATTCAGAAGCAATGAAACAGAAGTCGGTGGGTGCTCATAGGATATTTATACACGTCTTTAAAACATGTTTTAACCAAGGAAATTCAAAAGGAGGTTATAGGCTGTTATTCAGAAAACAGTTTTATGGCATTATCATGGATTATGCAATCACGACATGCAGTGGTTATATGTGAACTACTCAAGTTTTACTATGTAATTCAGCAAGTCTTCATAGTGGAGGTGTATACAAGGGAGACTAGTAAATGTATTTCCCGTTTAGACAATAAAGAATTTTGCCTTAAAGCTATTAAAATTGACATCCATAAAAGCACATTGCACAGACAGTTTTGGAGGTTGATTGCTCAGTGAGAAAGAGACATTAATCAAAAAAGAGAGAAGTATTTGCTTATCTATTTACATTATCCAATTCATATTAAGATAATGTTTTTTGTTTCTGTATTTTGTGACAATTTATGTTGCCATAAAAGCTCCCAGGTGTTTGCCACAGGATGTGTGCAGAATTGGACCAAGTGCCTTAAGGGAAATGTTCAGGTTAAAGTAATGGATGTAGATTTACCTCAAAGTGTTTAAATCTTCAGGCAAATTTTCAAATGTCTCCAGTAAACTCAAATCCTGTTCTGGCCGCCATGTCCATTTAGGGGTGAGTTTAGCCCTTCAGCTATGAAGTCCTTCGGACACTGAAGCTTTCATCCTGCAGTGCTGTATAACAACCATCCACATCCATTATCCTCCAGCTCACAGATTTCAGCAGAAATTTTGGAATTATGTACTCATAAATAAAAACAACCTTCAGTCATAAAACATTTAAAAACCACAAATACCATTTGAGTGTTTGTGGGTGGAAAATAAGATCCTGAACAAGTGTATCAAAGAAAATACAGTAGCATTTTTGTTTGAAAATCTATTTATTTTTCCTGATAGTAACCTGTTCTGCATTGTATGTTCTCTGTATGAAAGCTGCCACTCCTAGCAAACAGGAGATGAAAACTAATTAAAAGATAGATTTTTTTCATCAAATTTTAATGATTCATATAGATTTTTTTCTGTTGTATAGGGAAGTTATTCGTAGACCTGAACAAAAAGTGAAGTAAAATCAGGAAATTGTTACATTTCCTCAGCTAGTGGTCTTTTCCTTTTCTTTCTCCTAGGAAGAAAAAAGTTATATTTTTCTGGAAACAACCAGATTTCTCTGAGTGGCAAATGAAACTTGTTTGTCACAGCAGAGAGCAGAGCTGAAGGTCAGAGCAGAAACTCTGGCTGCTGTGACACATTTTCATGAGCTGCATCATCTCTCTGTGATTGACAAAGCTGACACTTGCAAGAAAAGGAGTGAAGGTGAAGGGGCAGCAGATTTCTTCATGGTTCTGGGGAGTGGGGGGGAGGTAAAAAGGGACTGATAGTAAGGCCCTCTAAGCATGAATATAGCATCATAAAAAATAAATATCTGGCTAAGTGGCAGAGTCCAAGGTTAAGCCCTTAGAGGGGCAGGTAGAGAAACAGATGCTTTTCAATGGACTTTAATCATCTGCTGCCCCAATGTCTTTCTCTGCCACCTGCTGAGGTTCAGGGCATTTGTTTCAATGGAAATACAAGGAAATTAAAGAGGTTTGTGGTATCTGGGAAGGAAAGGGAGCAATTTTTTGTCTTTAAAATAATTATATATTAAGAAGACATGTTGCAATCAGGTTTACCACAACACAAGAGTCTTGGAGCAGGCTGAAATGACCTTCCAGTGTACCCTGGAATCATCAAGCACTGTGTTGAATGGTCAGTTTCATTGTGTTTCTTTGATTTTACCATAAGATTTTAATTTCTCTTTCTGGTGATATGTCTTCCTGCCATAAATTTATCTCCATGTTTTTCTCATAGCTTCAGGCAATTCTATTTTGGCAACAGAATAAGCAGAATTCTGTTTCAATATCATCAGTTAGGCTTTTTTTCTACATGCCAAGCTGGAGAAATATGATCTAGTATAAATTGCTAAATGTTTGATGAATGTTTGTAAAAGTGTAAACAGAGATCAGCAGTCGGTGTCTCATTGTCTACAAAAATGCATGTAGGTACAAGGGTGGGAGAAGGTGTGAGCACAATGAAGGACAGAATTAGAGTTCAAAATTGTCACACACACATACACGCATACACAACACACGTGGATTTGCTAGGATTCACTTCCAGTTCCTTCTTTCCATGATTTCATATGCTGACATACAAGAGTTACAACCCTTTTTACTACAAGCATCAACTCTAAAGTCTGTGGCCTTATCTGTCACTCTTTCTTTCGGGAGGGAGAGCTGTGTCTTCTCCCAGTTCCATCACTCTCAAATCTACCACTGCCATTTCTATGAAAACTGTTTATCATGTTTAACCTTAAATTTTTTGTTTCTTTAAGGATACCAAGGAAGAAGAACTACAGAGTGTTGCAGAGGGAGATAGATCTTGTTTTCTTTTTCTGTGTGACATTTTTTCCTATAGTATTACTTGGATGAGTTTCCTTACTGTGTCTTCAGTTCTGTATGAGTAATTCTCTGGAACAGGGAAGATTATAGAAGCCTTCATTTTCAGAGTGTTGGGGGATATTTTTGAGATCCACCTGGCAGGAGGAGCTAAGGATTTAGAGTGAAGACTAACATGATCTTCAATGTCTGTGAGTTCCACTCAATCAGTGGAAGGTCCAAGGTCCCTCACGTTTGCTCCTACAGTTGGGTAAGGAGCTTCTTGAACTTGACTTACACATCCATTCTCCTTCAGTGAGGTTTGATTCAGGCCAGTGCATTTTTCAGCTTGGTTCATTTCTAGATTATTCTCTATTTTTTTCTTGTTATTCTCAGCTCATTTTTTGTCACTGTTGTTTATCATTATTTATGAGCCCCACGAAACAGCAAATTCAGCAAAATAAGACAAACTTCTAAGACCTGGAGCTGGCTGTCTGGTGCAAATTCAGTCAGGAAATATGCTACTGCTGCTCACCAATCTTAAACTCCTCCTGTAAATCTTAATAAGGTCTCAAGTTTGGCAAGGAGGGACGCCCTTGGGAGAGCTTTAATGATTTGACAGCACTAAAAATGTAGAGGACAAGTAGGATGCTTTGTCTCCAGACTTGTAAAATGCAAAATGTTATGGAGTCTTGTCAAGTTGCAGGCTTTAGGTGCTATAAATAAGGATAATGAGGCACTGAAAATAGAAGTGGAGAACTTCAAAACTCTTTATCATCAAGGCAAATATTTTTTGTATCATTAACCTAAAATTTCACAGAATGAAAATAGATCAGAAAATCTTCAAGTCATCGGATTGAAATAAGGAGACGTAAAGTAAGGACTTGGTTGTTAGATTTACTTGCATTTTGGTTCTGCAGGGACAACGGTGAACTTCTGCATTATCAAAGTACCAGAGATTTGTGTGCATATCAGAGATTGTTTTTCTTTCTCACTTGTCAGTTTACTTTTCAAACAACCTAGATAACAATATCACCTGTGTGCTTCCCTGGTGAATTGCCTTTTTATTACTTTTTATTTTTTAATGATTTCATAAGGACCTTGTTTTGTCATCATTTAGTCTTTTTGTAAAAATACTTATGCATGTTTTTCACACAGTTTCTCTTTGCAACTTTGCCTCTTCATTCCAATTGCGATAGCCATAAAATAGAATTTTCTAAAACTGGAGAACAAGCTGATATGCTTCATCCAGCAGAGCTGCAGGCTATTCTTCATGATTGTACATATATTGTGTTGATTATGATGAATCCAAACGATTTTTAAATAGGAAGCACAAAGGGGAGAGAGGGTGAAATAGTCTGCCTTCTGCCAGCCGGCAGAAGCTTGTGAAAGAGATTAAAGATGAACATGTCGTATGAAATTGTTACTACTCTGACTTATACTGAGGTGGGTAAGCATTTTCCCTCTTTTACTGGCAATTGCTTTGATATTTTCTTTTTAAAAATTGTTTTAAAATGTATTGCAAAATATTGAGCATTTTAAAGCATATTTTTGTATGTTCAAATTACTTATTATGGAAAATTACTGCACTGTAGCTGTTGCAAATGTAGCTTATTAAACATCACTTGCCATTCTGAGCTGTCCTGTTATAATGGCTCAGTGAGACAGGAGCACGTACACCACTGCACCAGAAACAAAAGGGAAAAGATGTTATTTAGCTAACCAGAGGTAGAATAAATGAAAGAAGAGAGATCTCATGGCTTTCAAGACAAGGACATTCCTTAAAGAGATTGATGCATTTGCTTGTACTTCATTTCCTTTGAGATTATCATTACAAACAATTTATGCAGATCCCACAATCGTGTAACCACAGAGCCTTGTGGTCTTTATGTTGCTGGTGCTTTGTGTCCACAGGCTTGACCACAGCAAGCAAGTCTGGCTGCAAGCTACAGCAGCACATTACATATCCTAATGTCCTGGGGTTCAGAGAACATTATTATGGAACAGAATTCAGCTGCCGAAACTGCTACTCATTATTCCATCAGATTGCTTAATTTCTCCAGCCTCCATTTGCTGCAGCTAGCATTTAGCAAGAAAGATTTCCCACTGCCACTAGCCTTCAAGAGACCTTTATATAAGGAAAAAACTGGTAGTTGCTGCAAAAGCAGGACCCAAAGATGATACTGGGAATTTAAATTTCTGACAAGAGTTTTTAAAATAGATCTCATTTACGCTGAATAACCCCAACATTAACATGACTCAGCTTTTAAAGTGATTCCATTAAATTACATTAAATTCAATAGCTTACATCCTTTCTGAGAATAAAAATGTATTAGTTTTAATTAGCTCTCTGCCAAAAGTGGAATAAAATAAATAGAAACAAGTCGACTTTTATTCTTCCTAGGAGTGTTCACAAATGCACATCAGCTAATCCACTTTCAAGTCACACTTTTGTTTAAGTCAGGTTCATTTTCCTGATTGCCCCTATTTAGACAGGTCTTTGGAAATGGGCTCCAGTTACAAGCCTCAGGTTAGGATGTGAATATAAATCAGTGAACTCTAAGCCTGCTATTGGGATACTGCCTGGGTCAGACTAACATAGCTTTGCCCAGTTAACCTCTCTTACCCTTCAGCAATGCCTTTAGCATCATTTTACTGTTATTAATGCTGCCCTTTTCTGTAACTTTTTGAGCAAAAAGACATTGGACTCTTCTGAGGTAAAGCCCAGCTGTGGCTAATAGCAGGGCTAGTGGCACTGCTGCTGAGGAAAATAGCAGTGACAGCAAGAAACACAGATAAAATTGACACCGAGACTCTGACACAGTAAAGATTAGCTTCCAGTGAAAATTACTCCCTCGTGTAAACCAGCAGCGAGACCATCAGAGGGATCATACCACCAGCATCTCCCCATAGAAAGAGAAACTAAGGTGGGGTTTTTTTGTTTGTTTGTTTTGTTTTGGGTTTTGGGTTTTTTTTTTTGAAAGGGAAGCCAGTAGCCTGACTCCACTCCCCAGAGGTTCAAATCTGACATTTTAAATCTTTGTTTTCATTGCACCAGACACATCTGGCAAATGTACATCACTAGTGGCAGCAGCACCTTGCTCTGTCTCAGAAAGTCCTCTGCACTTTCTGACAGGCAAATTTCCTGCCCTGGGACTGCCTGTTTCCAGTCTGTGAGCCAAGACACCTTCTTGCCTGCACTCAGTCCAGGCTCAGCTTTTGTTCCCTGTGTGCAGCATGCCAAAGGCAGAGTTTTCCAACAGAAGAAACTGTCTGAAGGACTCCTAGGACGTGGATGAAAGAGAGGTCTGAGGCTGTGCAAGCAAGTGCATGGGGTTGGGAAAGAAATAACATAAGGATCCACCTCGGCTTGGAAAGGGAAAAAGTTGCATGGTACAACGAGATTTTGTGTCTCCTGTGAGAAACAGAACAAGGGGCATTGCTGCTGGGCATCTGAGGAATTTCTAGACTTCTGGTGTAAAAGGGGATTTTATTCCCATTTCTGGCCTACAAGAATTCAGGTTGAAAAGATAATGGATGACTTCAGGCCAAAGCTGTTCTCTCCAGAGATAATATAGGCTGAGCTCAGACAGAGATCTCTTCTCATCCTAAATTCTGCACAACTGCAACCAATTCCTCTGACCAAGTGTAGTCTTGTCCAACAGATCATCTGAATAACCCCCTAACAGAGCTGTTTGTCCTCATTTGATGTAAAAGGGATTTAGGATGACTAGCTTATATCCAGGCACAGACACGGCAGGCAAGATGACTCATACTGCCTATCATTAACTCAAGAGACTTGGAAAGATCTAACCAAATCCCAAATTTGCTCTGAGGACAAGAATAACAGTGGTGAGTCCTGTGGGATCACACACCTGCTTAGGGTTACACAAGTATAGCACTCCCTAACCCCAGGATTGCAGCCCTGTGTGTGGAAAGTCCACACACATATCGGTATGAATGACAAGTGGGAATAGCTTAAACTGAAAGAGGGCAGGTCTAGATTAAAAAATAGGAAGAATTTTTTTTACTGTAAAGGTGCTGAAGCACTGGCACACATTGCCCAGAGAAATTGTGGATGCCCTATACCTGGGGCTCCATCAAGGGCAGGTTGGACTGGGCTTTGAGCAACCTGGTCTAGTGAAAGTCCCTCACAACCTCGACCACTCAATGATTCTATGGTTCTGTGATTCTATGATTAAAGGTCTTTTCCAACCAAAAAAGTTCTGTGATTCTATGGTGTTTTATTATTTCATGTGAAGAGAGACTGGGCTCTGCTTGTGCTGCACTCCTTGAGCTCTGTTTGACGATGGTACAGGCCAGACCTGTGATGTCACCGCTGTAACTCCATTTTCCTTGCATAAATGCTGCTTTGGATCAGTGTCAGATATTATTTTGCAATAAGCATCCTTATTTGTCCTCCTGTGCCCGGTCCATGGTTGCAACTCTGGAAAAGAATAAGGAACTGCATGAGAATTGAGGTTTTTATGACTGTGAGAAGCTTGTGATAGTCTGAAAAATTTCTAATTGCTAATTAGCTCCTGTTCTGATGATCCAGAAGCTGAAACTTTTAAAATAAACCACAGTACATTTTGATGCTAATAATAAATGTAATTCTGACTCAAAATAAAAAAAAAAAACACAATAGGATTTTGCAATCCTGTCCAAATATCTTTGTATTACAATAATATACATAACTGCTTTCAGGGAAAGAATTAATGTGGTTTAGTCTCTGGAGCCTACAGCGTGGCCTAGCCAAGTTGAGTGATATACATAAATAGTGCAGATACATAAATGGAAGCACAGTTATTGACACCTTCCCTGCTTGCTCTCAGGGGTGAGGTAACTGGGTTTTGACACTAATCTTTAATATTTTTTTTTCTCAAGCAACAGTCTAATTACATGTATTATATCCAGTGCATCAGTGAATATAATATTAAATTTCTGATTCCTTTCATATAGTCTCTCAATTTGAGTTTATTCCACTATGCTTTACATACTGACATGAAGACAAGTTTGCTTTTGCTGCTGCTGTTTGCTTCACTGGATTTAGCCCTCTGAATTTCATACCAAGAGTTACAGAAATTATGGTAACAGAAGCTGATTTCAAGAACACGGGCAAAAATACATAACATAATTACACTGATAAAAAAATATGTAAAGCAAAGCTAAAAAAAATTTTGAGAGATGTTCCTAGATAAAATGTTATAAAATAGGGTGGAAAGTGATATTTAATCTATAAGAATACTATTAAAAGTTTATTTTTGCATTTGAAAAATAAAAATATTTATATTCTGATATTTTAGGCTTTCAAGCTTTCGGTGGTTGGACCTAGCAGATTTAAAAGCAAGATTTGTGCAGACAGACCAGATATTTTTAAGTAAATTCTGAAATTCACGATGGTCTTCTGCTTTATTTACTAAATCGTCAGTGCTCAGCATGGCTTCTGTTCTGTTGTAAATTTCCTATGCAGAAGTAATTTGATATTTTTTTGCTTCTCTATCTTTTTTGTTGTTGTTTTCTTAAGTACAAAGACAAAACTTATTTCTCACCTTCTTTTTAAGTCTTCAGTTCTTCTGGAGAAAACCTGAAAAGATGGTTTCTGTTCCTTCCACAAAGACTCAAAAATCAAAATTAGTTTGAATTGATTCCCCAAGTATAATTTTCTAGGTCTCATTTTTCTCTATCAGTTCAGACTCCGCCTCTCAATTCTTATCTGACAGCCAGATGTACCTTTTCTTTCTTACCTAATTCTGTGAGGAAGACTGGAATACGCAGTCAAAACATAATGAGTAGGATTTCTTTGCATTTCTCCCTTCAGAAAGATTTGTAGTTCAGTATGATTCCTCTCAGCTGAATTTTCCTTTTCCTACACCATACTTACTTATTTTGCACTTATCAGAGTGTTTTCCACAGGAAAATTCAACAATGTTTTTTCATGGCAGTACATTTGTGAAAAACTATACATATACGTGTATATATATTTATGCAATTGATGTAAACCAAAATTTAAGATTTTTTCATGTTAGCTATGATGCTAAACACATGCAGATATTAATCTGGTTACTGCTTGTTTTGACTTTGCTTTGTGAGAATTAACTTTTGGCAGTAGCTTTTGCTTCTTCCTGACTCAGGGTTTTAACATCTCAGGAAATGCTTGTTTAAGAACCTTTTCCTTAGCTACCTGGAAGTGATGATACCTTGGAATAAGATGTCACAGGTGATATCCTTTCCTGTGAAAAGCACAAAATAAAGCAAATAATTTAGTTGAAGTGTAGGATAAATTAAACAATGATTTATTCTCTTTTTTTTATGCAATGACTGCAACATGCAACCTTGCTATCCTTTGGTTTATCGAGTGTGTGTCATGAAGGAGGGGGCAGATATGAAAGTGCTAGTGAAATCCCAGATTAGGAGTAGTGAAGGTAAGAATGGTTTGTGATTGTTAGCTCTCATATCCCAGCTCCAATTCTTGGGGAAAAAAAAATTACCCATATGTACTTTCTACCAAAAACAAGCCTCATTTCAGAAGTCAGGCTTTGTTTATTTTTTTTCAGAAGGGCCCACCTGTTTAAACATATTTCCAGTGCCCACAAAAAAATTTCCAGTGTCTTCACTTGATACCTCAATCAATTTCTAACTCTTCTCCAAAAGGTTAATGATGGGTCCACTTTGGCTTTAGAACTGCTGATGTCTCTTTGACAAGACAAAAAAAAAATAATTTTACAGCCAGGAAATAAAAGCTGTCACTGAACATGAATACAAAGTGGGAAGTTAATATTCAACTACTAAGAAATCATTTACCTATTGTGAGTGAAGGACTCTATGAGGAGTGGTAGGGCATAGTTCAAACCTTGGTACATAACCTTTTATGCAATGAAAATATGTGTTTCATACAGATAGACATTTTGAGAACTCATCTTTAAACACTTACTATGAGAAAAATATGTGAACCTTACTCTTGATGGAGAACATGCACAATGAGATTTCATTAACTTTGGGGTGATGGTAGTTTTGGACTGCTGGGATTGTGGGACTGTGCAATAACAATACAAGAATAAAATCCTTGTGAAGGGCTCTCAGGGGAGCTTTTGGCTTATCATTTTGAGGATTTGAGCAGCAGGAAAAGAAAAATATACAGTGCTAGCCATGGCCATAATTCAGTACCACTATCAGCATAGAAATTTCCTTTCATTCATTTTGAAGCAGTTCTCATTCTTCTTTAAAACTGGTTTCTCATGATAGAGAAGAAGATCAAGGGCCGGATTTCTAGAAAGATGTGCACATAATTTCAGGAATAAAAAGGCCATCCATTTGAGCACTTTATACAGACATGGCCATATGGTTGCATTGTCAGCATGGTGAACTGCATCTGGAACTGCAAGAAGCCTGTGCCCAGCTGCCCTACATGTACACGTGCAACATGCACATTGGTATTCATCAATAATAGAAGAACAGTGTGTGCATCCATAAAAACTGTGAGTGTATATTTATAATATCTATGTTGGCACTTCTGAGTTATGGCTCCTGTCTCACCTTTAGGCCTTTTTAGATGTATTAGCAATAAGATTTGAGTCCTAACTGACTTGCAGCTATATCAGAAAGCATACAAAAATGGTGCAAACATCAACTTGTATATAAAGCTACCTGATAAACTGTCCTCATGGTTTTGGCCTTCTTTTCTGTCATAGTAATTAAGTCTTTGAAATTAGATTAAACACTTAAAAACTCTTAAACAGAGTTTATGTTTACTTCCAGATTTATCCAGTTCTTTACTGCAGAATTAAAGCTTATCTTGAATGACAGAGGATTTTACCTGGCAAAGTTTCTCAGAAAACTTCTATCAACACTGAGATCACTTGCTTAGACTATAGATTTTCTCTCGGAAATTATACAGCTGTATACCACTCCATTCCAATAACTCAGATGTGTGAGCACTAAGTTGTGAAGCAGACAATCGAGATCTCAGAGGCAAAAATGAGAATCCCTAACAGTGTTTCTGAGGTGTTAAAAAGAGATTTTCTTTGATGGCATACATGTTGTTCTGCGGATAAAGTGTTGATATCTCTTCACTTGTACTTAAAGTTTGCAGGTTGTCTTCCAGCCATCCTTTGCTGTAAATTCAACTGAAGAAGAGAAAGAACATTTTTGTTGTCCTAACCATGTATCACTGCACTCCAAGATTTGCATGTATTGAACTTCTATGCCCAAATATCCAAAGGAGTGTGCCAAATGTAGTATAGTAACCAAATGTAAAACTGTGATTCTACAGTCTCTTTTTGTTATTGAAAAGTAGATACTGAAACATAAGTAGAAACTAGGGATTTTTTTTTTTTTTAATAGAACAGGTCAGCAATAAAAGACAACAGAAAAAGAATCTGATTTTTGCCTAAGGTCCCATTTATTTTGGGGAAATGAGGTTATCCTTGTTGTCAAGTAGTTAATTTTGGTGGTTGTTTTAATTAATCTAAAACCTAAAAGCCTAGTGCATATATCTATTTTTATATCATTGCTAGATACCCTCAAGTTTTTCCCAAAGTCTTCTCTAGATGCCTGAATGCATCTGTTGCTAGTAGGAGTCTCAGTGGTTTTTCACTCAGATCACTCAACAGCATTGAACCCAACTTGGAAGCTCAGAGTCTCTCACTGATAGCTTTTTTCCATATGTCAAATTGATCCATTGAATTGGTTTTCTGCAGCCTTGCCATTTTCTAAAAATACAGCACATTCCAGCTGCTGAGAGCAAAATCCCAGTCCCAGTGGAGTTAATTTTTATCTTTTTAACAGCCTATTGTAAGAGACTGTATCAAAGGCTTCCAGGAGGTTCCAGTAAACTATTTTAACTGGCTCTTCTTCACTGACTCTTTTGTTAATGCAATAAAAGAATTCTAGTGTATATAGGGCAAGACTTGCTTTTCTCCAACCTGTATTAATCCCTAACTGTTTTTCACATGTGCACTTTGGTTACTCTATCTAGCTTTAATTAGTATTTCAGCTATTTTACCAGGTACTCAGGAAAATCTATTCTGACTGCAATTGCTAGAATCTATTCTTCTTTCGATCTAGGTACATCATTTACTACTTCCCAGTCTTCTGCAATAGAGCAGATTTTAATGAGCAACTGCTTGTGGTTAGTGTATCTGAAGACAATACTTTGTGTTTATTTCAGCTATTCCCTGCCCCCCTGAGAGACTTAATCTTCACTTACATCTAAATGAATATAGATGTGACTGATCAAGTGGACAATTAGTGTTGTTTATGAAATTACTTTTCAAGTGCTTGCAGTTCCTAACCCAGGTCATGTTCTGCTTTAGGATACCAAAGGTCTCCTTACAAGGACACTTGGTCTGACATTTAGGGCCATGCTCAGACCTGGAGGCTTAGGTGGACTCTGTTGCCAGCTCTGGTGAGGACTTTCTGTATGATATTTGGCAAGTCACTTTATCTCACCATATCTCTCAATGAGCTGCTAAACCCTCTGGTTAGCAGGGTTTATATATGAGACATCTGTCTCCCTTCCGGGACAGCTTGTTCATGCTCAGAGCTGGTGTTCCTGCAATGGGGAGAGCTTAAAATGGGATGCATTTTGTTTAGGGTGGTATTTTATGGGTTTGGTCCAACCTTAACCTTGGTGAAAACATGGAGTCACAAGACAGTGGAGCTGAACAAGGCTTTCTCTTATATAGCTCTTATGACAATTTTACACCATTCTGGAAATACTCGATGTGTTAATTCCGTTTCAGTTTTCTGCACGAAGCATTTCCTTTCTTACACAAAACAAGTCCTCTAGGTCACATAAACACCAGGTTGATCGACACAGGGACCTCACCTCATGATAATGAAGAAATCAACACCAATTCAAATTCAGATTTTCATCTCAATATTTGGATAAGATGAAAACAACAACATTAATTGCTTTGTCAGTGAGATTTTTTTCTCAGGCAGTAAGAGGAAGAAGTGACAGTGAATTTTAGTTATAAAGGTTAGAAGACAAACTGAACAACAAGAAAATAAATTTATAAAGAGCTTTAAAGACAAAGTACAAGCCTTACTGAATCTGCCTTTACTGCTTAATACCTAACATTTTATATACTCTAGAGAGAGGATTTAACTGGACTGTTAAAAACCTGTGTAAATACTCCCCCAAACTCTCCTTTTTATGTAGAGCACCTTTCCATGCTCATAACACAAATAGGAATTTGCATGTATAGCTTCTGTGCAAAGTTTGCTGAAGATTTGCTTGTATTTTATTCAAATGTTGAGTATGTTTTTTTCAGCCTTTCCCCCTGTGTGTTCTAATGATTTTTATTTTCTCAGTACAATACCTATAATAGCGCATTGGTCTCATGAAAGCAGTGGAGGATTGAGCAACAGAAATATCATCTCTTTTCTAGCTCTAAGTGCAGCATGCCTGGGAAGGTCATTTTTGCAACCTACCTGTGGATCAGCAGATGGCACTCTCGTAGGCAATATATCAAGTTAGAAACCCTGTTTGTAAAAAGGGAAAGGAATATATAACTCTCTTTACACTTCTGTGTTTTTGTTATCTCACTAGGTCACACCATTCTGTTGCCATATTTTTGATACTGACTTACAAATTTATTTTCCAGCTTCTGCTCCTGCTCTCTGTTCAAATCAGTATGTCTTTTACATATGTTTCTAAGTCTATGACCTTCACATCTCCTTTTAACTTTCTTCTCCTAACCTGAAACTTAACATTGTCCGAATTAAATGGAATGCTTATTTTACTCCATTTTTTGCCTCTGACACAGAATGCAATTTGCTTTCTTTGTCTCCTTTCAAATGGGTGTTAAAGCTGGACATTTTCCTTTCTTTCCCTCCTCAGTCCTGTTTTTTCCTGGTTCCTATCTTGACCAGCACTGCACAAAAGCTCACACTGGGTTGAGTTTTAAGTAGCAAAACCTCTCCACTGACTTCTCTCAAGCTGATCTAAGAGCAGTGTGAGTGCAAACTGGGTGCAGTGTGGTGCAATAGGCGATGGCAGAAGAAGGCTAGTCCTGTCAGACCAGCTTGGAATTGCAATTTCTTGTTCAAGAGGAGCAGTGTGTCTATCAATAGGCAGCTAGAGGGACTGTCTGTAGCAATGGACCTGACTGGGTCTGCCTGGAATGGAGTTAATTTCCTTCCTAGAAGCACATAGAGTGCTGTGCTTTGGCTTTGTGACTAAAACAGTGTTTATAACTCACCAACGTTTTTTTTGGCTGTAGCTGAGCAGTGCTTGCTCAGCACTGAGGCTTTCTTTCTTTCCTGCTCAGCTTGCCCAGCAAGTAGTCAGGGAGTTCACAAGGAGCTCCCCTCCTTTGCCTCAAACTTGTCAGGTCTGTAGCTCTCATATCTTTTTGCTGGATTACATAAATTGTGGTCTTTGCATTCTCACTCTGATCAGAGTGGGACACACTCGTCTGTGTATTCCTGGTGATTTGCTGCCACCTTCCCCACACCATTAAAGTGATTCCTGTTCAGGGGCATCTTTCTTGATGCCCATATTTCCCCACAAGTATCCCCGTGCTGTTCCTCCATGTTGTCCTCCATTTGTGGGACAGGCTTGGTTGGTCACTTCCTTCCTGCCTGTCAAACAGTGTCTGTCACTCCTCATCTTTATTTTGACAGGTCTTCTCTGCAGTGATAAATTTCCCCCATTAGAAATTAGTGCAGAGCCTGCAATTCAATATAATCACATGCAGACAACACATCATCTTGTACAGGAGTCTGAGCCTCTTCCCCTTCAATGGCTGTTTCCTTACATTTTCAGAGCAATGCCTGTAATTTAATCTGTGTGACTTCTATTTGCTGCAAAGAGTTAAATCCACAAGTAAATCTTCAAAAATCTGGGGGTGCCTTGCCAAGTCTTAGATTATCTATCACTCTAATCAGCCCGATAAATCTGATTACACATCTTTCAAATAAATAATGATGGGTTTAGGTTTGCCTGGAGTTTTTACTGTTTTTCAATCTGTATCCATCAGCTGAAATTTCATGTGCACTCAGTAACTGTTATTCTGTTAGGAATTCTGATATTGCTGGCTGCAATAACATTCATTTGAATGCTATGAATGTCAAAGATTCTTTGTTTCTCATGCAGACCTGTTAAATTTTAAGACAGCATTAGTTGAAAAACTGTCATTATTAAGCAAAGTTTTGTATCTGATTTTTTTTCTTATTCTCATTGTAAACAGGTTCTGGAAATATTTTAAGTTAAAGTAGCACTTTAAAAATTGATGTCACTATGGAAAAGAAATTCTTTATCATAACCTAAAATTCATGGTTGTTATAAAATTACTTGATATCATGATTTCCCCCCCATTTTTTCAAGTTACCAAGTTTGAGTTGTCAGATTAAGTTGTTTCACTTGTAACTCGTGTATGTGTACAGAGTTGAGGTGTGTGAAATAATCTGCAAGCATCTGTACACATCTGTACTTAGACATGACTTTTAGTCCATTTACAGAATCACTGCTATAATGTTTCTAATTTTACATTCAGAAACAAGTGCCTCCAAGTTTCTGATACTATTACCAAAGCCTTTTACAAACAAAAATTTTACCGGCATGAAAGAGACATATATTTTACAGTCTTATCATGTTTAGTAAGTGAAACAGGTCATCCTTTGCCACATTAGAGCCTGGCCCCACCAAAAAAAGTTCCCAAACTTTTCAATATTGCACATATTTATGCAGTACCTGACTCAGGGGACACAGAGGTGGGAGGAGAATGACATTACCATGAAGAACAATGGGAGAGTGAGAGTCATGAAAGTGCCATGTATGTCAGCCACTGAGGAACTGGCTTCAAATGCAGACTGTTCTAGTTTTGTATCCAGAACTGGCAATCCTGGGAAGAATTTGGGCCTCTGATTGTCTGTCTCATCCAACTGGCATCATAAATTTTTTAGTGAAAATGTGCATCTTGCTAGTAGTATTGTCAGGGTCCAGAGAAACTGAGAACAGTCACTAAGAGTGCACAAAGAATTCCTGATGAGATGCAGAATCAGTGACAGTCTTTTATGTGTTATAAAAATCATAAATGTTCTTATAAATGGTGAAGTCAATAGAATCGTAGTATTTACAAGGAGCTCTGAATCACACCTGCAGACAGCAGATCTGCAGAGCAGAGCAGCTCACCAGTGCTGCAGTCAGGGGAAAGCAGGCACTAAATCAGTTGACACAACACTGTTCTGTAGTACATGATATTGTTGGAAGCATAAAGCTCTTATATAAGATGTAAATGTGGTGCCTGGAGACTCATTATTATTAAAAAGCAACAGTCATTTATATTTTTGAGATATCAGAGGTATTGACTCTAACAGTCTGGGTAAAATCCGAACTGGCAAATACTTATCTGAGGCATACAAAGCATTCCTAATGAAATGCAAAGCTGATAGCAATTCAAGTTTTTCTGTATTTTATTACAGACATCAATATAAGCTTATCTGAGTGGAGTAAGTACACATACTTTCAAGTAAAATTAGACATCATATCCCAAGAAGGTGGAATAAACATCGAATCTATCTGCCTCACTGAGTGAAAGTGGTCACATTTTATAGATAAGCCTTTCATGTTGAAAGGATGTGAAAATTCATGTTCATTTGTATTGTATTTCCCCTATAATGCTTAAAAATAAAAAGATGTGAATTAGGGCAAGATAGACAATGTATTGGGGGAAAACAATATAATTAAAAATAGGAGAATATATATTTTTATTTTTAATTAGATTTCACACAACTTTAGAAGGTACAATATACAATATTCTCCATATGAAAAACCTCCACATATTTCACATTCTCTAAATCTTTCCATTACTTTCTGGGAAACTATCTGTTGTGGCAACCAGAATGGATTTAGATGTCCAGATACGCTGTAATCTAGGTCTGCCTATCCTCAAAAGCTGAAAACCTAGCAACACCTGCATTTTGGAGCATTAATTTCTCCCAGGAGTCTAAGCACAGTCACCAGTGTATACTCAGAAATAAACCAAATAAAACCTAGATATTTATCTGGCATTTAAAAACCATTGGTAAGGTTCCTCAGGAACTGAGGATGGGAAGGTTCTGCTGAATTTTCCAAGAAAGATCATACCATACCTAAACAGCACAGTGTCTGTATTTTCTATACAGATGAGAATAACTTTATTCAAACAAGAGAAAACACATTTGAGGCTCACCTCAACATGAGCTGATACAGACCCCCAGCTTATATTTTCCAGGAGACAGCCCTAACCTCACTAGATAAGACTCAAACTGCATTAAATGCAAGATTTCTGGAATCAGGGAGACAACTGGCATAGAGGGTCCAGTGAGATGATGACCCCCACAAAAATTGTTCTCAGTAGAAGAAAAACTTTCCATTTTATTTCATAGTTTCTTTTTTTATTTCCATAGTTCTTTCCTCTTTGACAAATATTATCCAGCCTTTGTCTGACCTTCATCACAGATGTAATTTGTTAGCATTTATTACAACGCAGATGGGTCTGCCAGTCTTTCAGAGAAACTTTGTCATTCTGCATTTTGCAAGGGCTGAAAGGCTTTTGGAAATTAGAAATGTCACCTACAATGTCAAGTTGAGTTAAGTGTCCTTTTGTGCTCATTCTCACTTAGTCACTTAGCCTTGGAGCTTTCACTCTCTGCTGTCCTTCTGCAGCTGCAGTGGTGCTCACATTGACAGGGAGAAATGACAAGATACATAAAGGATGAGCCCAATGAGGTTCTGAAGGCAAACAGAAGACCAATGCTGGCAGAGACAGCAGCAAGAGCTTTGAAATAATCTGATTCACTGGAAGTTTTCAAGGGACGAAAATCTACATGTGCAGGGAATATATTGAAATGGTCGTGGTGCTGACAAGTCTGAATAGGGAAGGAAATGAAATTTATGAGTCACTGAACATCCCAGGTGAATTCTGGTGATTTACTGATCAGTACAGCTGTTCCCACATGCTTTAGGCACTGTTCTCCCACTCAGTGCTCACTCTCTGCATTTTCTGTGTAGTATCTCCCTGATGCTTCTTAAGGTTAACAAATTCATAACCAGTGATATGGTTTAAAGGCAACCAAGACCTCAGGGTTTGGATGACAGGACTCCATAAATGCAAGTAAGAGGGTTAGTGAGTGATAAATCTAAATGAATGCAGGCAGACAAAGAGGCATTCTTATTTTAGTTTTAATAATGACATAATGAGATAAGAGACTAAGTCCAGATCTGTACTGTTTTTTGAATGCAGAGGTCTTGCAAGCCCATGTTCTAACCTTGGGTTTGAATCTCTGTGGAGGTAAATCTGGGATCATGACTTGAAACACAGAAACCTCTAAGGCAAGGGAAGACACAGAGCTTGGCCCTGTGCTGTCCTACAGGGCAAGCCAAAAGGTCACCCCTTCTACTCTATATGAAAGTCAAGTATGTCAAAACTACTTCTGTTGCCAGAGAAGGCTTTGGTGCCTGAAGAGATTAGGAATCACTCCATGATTCTGGAGTGTTTTGTTGTGTCTGGTCTCAGTGAAGAACCAGAAACATACATAATTTCTACTGAAAACTTAGAGTGCTTAAATATTCATATCATATACATTTTTAATGTAGAGACCAATTTACTGAATTTAAGTTCAGTGAAAAACATGTTCCTCACTGGGAAAAGCTGGATAGCCACAAAAGAGAGGGGTGGAGGCTTTTACATCTCTTTGGGAAAAGAGCTGTTTTTCGGCCAAGTATGAGGAAGCCCCAGTGTAACAAAAATCCATTTATTCACGGGCTGAAAGAAATGTCTCTAAATAAGGTGATGGGAAACTAGTCTCCTATTTAGGGAAAAAAAAAGAAAAAAGAAAAAAAAGACATTTTGGGTTAAAAGTTTCAAACTGTTTTGTCCTTCGCAAGTGGCTTCAAGATTTGGCATGGAAGATTCTTGCTTTTCCACTGCAACACCTGGAGATAAAGGAGGAGGGCCACAGGGCACAAAATGAAAAATCTGTGTTTTGAGAATAGAATCCCTCCCTTTATGTCCCCCATGGCTATCCCTGGATTTACCCAAAGGTCCCTAGAAGTCAGTGGAGATAAATAGACCCATCTAAGTCCTGAATTATCACACTAAGGATGAATTTCACTTTAGAAATGCACCTCTCTCCTGATTTATCTGTAAGAGAGCTTCAAGTGGTTAGTTTAGATACAGCAATGGAATCAGCTCACTAATTCAGGCATGTAAATTTAGGAATCTTTGTGAAGACACGTAGGTCAACACTGAAACACAGGTGTCCATCACATGCAAGGGTCCAAGGCACCAATTATAGTCAGCAGAAGTCTAATCAGTGCAGCTACTGGAGTGTGGAGGTAAGTTCACATCACTCTAAATTAGGTGTGAATTCAATTGCTCACATGGCAATGCCTGTTGCAGTTGCAGCTGTGACTTTCCATCTTGCAGCAGGCTGATTCTGCACAGGATCTTCTGCAGGTCCTGTGTTGTATCTGTCAGCTGAATAAGGATGTCTTGGACACCACAGAACATCTCCAATAGCACTACAGGTCTGAATTCACACAGTTGACCTCTTCCCCCACTTTCTAGCAGGCTGACACTTATTGAGAAGTTGTCCATAAAACACAAGGGGATCTGAGGCCCCAGGTGTCCTTCTAGGCACCTTCATTTAGGTTTCTTTAACCCTGAACTGAATTCTTGCTCTGTGTTTGCTCAGCTGAATCCCATCATGGGAGCTTGTTCCAGGTATTTTGTCCTCAAGTCCTGGCTTCACAAAAAGCATTCTGGAAGTTTTGGAACACATCAGTAGAGCTGAAACCCCATAAAACTCCATGAATTCCAGCTTTAGGTCTGTGAGCTTTGGGGTCAGACAGAGCTCTGTGACAGTGCAGGTAACCCCTCACTGTTGGACCTGCTGACCTAGACCTCAGCCAGGGGTTCTGCTCATGTAAATAGTTTTTTGAACTTCAAGTAGATGAGCAGAAGAGTTGAAAAAGATGGAAAAGTGCTCAAAATTACAGTGACATTACAGTAGGAAACTGGGCCAGAAAATGTCTGTTTCTGTGACTACTCTTCAGAAGGAAGGTGCTGGCATATGGAGCTTTACTTGACAAAAGAGACTTTCTCAGAGGCAGAGCCCTGACCCTTCTGCCACAAGACTCTTTGCCCTAGGAGTGCAGAGTGGCAGTACTGGGACAACAGGAACCAGAACTATTAGAAAACCCACCTATTATTCACTAAAGAACCACTGAATACATGAAGTTCTGGGGTGGTGGTTTTCGTATGACTCTAGTATTTTTCTGTTCTTTCTGAGGAAAGGAAAAAATAAATCCCATTATTTTTAGTTTTCCTTGAGGAGACAGAGACATTCTCTTAATCAGAGAGGTTTCTCTTTATCTTAGAAAGAAAATATTAGGAAAGCTACTTTGCTACTGCTGCTTCATCTGTATCTGCCCTGTCTTCTGTACTGAACATCTGAGCTTTAAATTTGCTTAGAAACATATACATACATAAGTAATGCAGAAAAAGACAGTAACATGACTGAAAGTTGGAATACAGACAAGACAATTGGTTTCACTGTATCTTTGTCTGCTAAGGTGCATTAATCTTGCAAAAGCAAAATGATATTAATGGTAATTTGAAAGAAAGAAGTAGGTTACTTTCAGACTGATTTATTTCTCTGGGCAGCTTCACTGTATGCTGGTGCATTTACAGCTATAGTCCAAGGACAGTAATGTATGCAATTGCTGGCAAGCCAGGTAGTCAGACACATTTTCAGGCTTGATAGACAAATGTCCATTTTGCCATGACATCTTTTTTCAAAATAGTTTATTTTTATTTTCAACATCTGTTGACGGAACCCTAAATATAGGAATTATGCTAAGTCTTTGCTCTGACTACAATGCTTTTGTGATATGATCTATTGCAGAAATATCAAACTGAAATTGGATCAGGAAAGCATACTTGCAATTTTGAGCTATCAAAACGATGTCGTGTTGTTATACAGTATAGTTTCAGAAAATATAGTGACAAAAAATATTGCTGTGGCTATTTTTTAGTTGTGAGAATATAAAAGTGGAGGCTTGTAAGGCTTCTTTTTTCCAATACTGCAATTTCAGACTTTATGTTGACCAAAGAAAATGTATTTAATGGGAATGAAAAAAAGTACTTTTTAGAAGAATAACTTACGAGAACAGTTATTTAGGCTAGAATATCAATAGTCAGAGTTATTTTTCTTCTGAGGCAAAGATTCTGAAATGGACAGTGCATTCTTTTCCAATGTTCAGCACTGTAATGGGACCATTAGAGTAAATCACTACATTTGCTTCCCTGAGTACCCATGTAAATGATTGTGTTAACGTCTCATCCATCGGCTCGACAATATTCATTACAAAAATGTGTGTTTCAGCTCCAACCCACGTAAAAGGAGGTCTGATGAAGGAGATTTTGTGGAGTTCTGTGCTGACAGATGCCATAGCAGGACTGATACGTGTAACTGAAGGGGGTAAATTATCACTGGAATCAGAAATTGGCAGTAATATGTTTCCAAAACCAGGGTTGACTAGATCTAAGTCGCTACTTATTTACCTGTACATGGATCTGTTTTCTTTTCCAGTGCTCCAAGCCTACAGTCACAGCAAGAGCTCACACAGAGCTATTTCAGTCTGTCCTCATATCTTGGTGCTTAAAAGAATGTGATGTTCTATGTACATGAAAATTCAGTTTAAATATAGCTAGAGCTATAATGAAAATCCTCAAAGAAATGTAAAGTTCCCCATAGAGTCACTCTTAAGATAAAAAATCTTGCTAAAATTTAGTCAAGACCTGCATTGCTAATAAACCAGAATGTCATTTCGCAGTACAATAAGTAAAATGGAACAGTTTTTAACCCAATTTACATTTGAAAGAACATGTGTTAGATCTGTTCTTAAAACTTGGCCCATTCCCACCCAAAATGCTCACCAGTCTGTTACAAATTGTCTCAACACCACATTCCATGTTTTACTTTGTGTAACTACAAGGTCTGGGTAAAGTCTAGTCAGGATTTTCCGGTTCTTCATGTATCCAAATCTTCTGGGAAGCAGAGGTTGCAAGGAAGCATTACCCAGGTTGGCCTTTGGGCTGTGAAAATCCACTCTCACCCCACATGCTCACTCTCCCAGATGGAGAACTCCTCCTTAGTTAATGTCTACCTGGACAATGCAGGAAGAAGCTGAAGTTTAAAGGCTCAAGTTTAAAATTTATCATCTGGTTTGGTGTGAATATCTCTTCTGGACAACATAATAACCTTGTTTTAGGTTAGATGAGATTAGATAGATTGAGCTAATGACACACACTGAAAACAAAAAGGAATTCTCTAAGGCATTTGTAACTGACAGAGATGTATTTCACCATGGCATTTCTTCCTGTAGACCACTCACTGTGGATGGGGATTTTGCACCATGATGCAAATGCTCTTTCAGAATTTCTGGTTGTTGGACACCAAATATTAGGACTACTGATAAAAGAAACAGACATTTAATTATCCTACCATGCATACTGAGGGACATGAACTTGAGAGAAAGAAAAGACAGCATAGTCTGCATAGTCTCTTTTATAACTTCATTAAATGCAAATAGGACTTCAGGGAGGAAATTCTTCATGGTAAGGAAAGTTATGACAATATGGTGTGAAGAAAATTGTGCAAAAGTGTGTTGCAAAAGTTGAAGGAGAATGAAAGGAGATCTTGGTCCTCATAAAATCTAAGTACTCTTAGTTTTCTGCCCCTTGTTTTTCCTTAATGATATTTTAAACCAAACACGTTTTTATCAGTTACAGAACCTGTGCTTTAAAAAAAATGAAAATAATAAAGCAAATATCTCACTTTTAATTCTCTAGTTTAGCAGTACGATTTCTTAAGACATGCATATAACTCCTCTTTTTGCAATGCTAACTGAAAGTAGAAAAGACACAGGAAGGAACCTGGTTTATTCTGGAAACAGCAGGTAGTTTGATCTATTTTTACTGCCGATCATTTCCCAGGACACTGTGATTCTTATATTTTTAATCAAATGTGTGAATCGAAAAATGTGGTGTGACCTTTGGAAAAGACACTGCAGGACATCGGCTGAAGCTGTGAATAGTTTAAGTGCAAACAGGAAGTTGACTCAGTTGTTCTCTAACAAAAGACTGAGGTAATTTATGGAGTTGGAGTTACAGTTTCAAAACATTTTTAATTGCTGCATTTGATCTGTTATGCAGTATTGTGTGACAACAGCTAAGAATGAAATGTCAGTGCCTATGTTTCAGCATAAATTTATACAGTGTGAAAGCAAAGAACCCTGTTGATTCCAGCTTTTCTTTCTCTAATTATTTCAGGTTTACCTGAACTACTTTTAGTTCAAATAGGGAATTAGGAGGTCCTCAGTCTTGTAAAGCATTTAAGAAGATGCATATGTTTGTTATTATGAAGTCTACTTGTGATGAAAAGAAAATTTAATATATAGGGGAAATAAAATGAGAAGGTATTTCATAGTGACCTATGTGCCTGGGAAAACTCTCAGATAAATGGGATGCTCTCAGGATGCCCTTTGTCATATACTTATTGTCTTTGCTTTTAGTTGATTATGATGATAATCTAAGCCTAAGAAAAATTCCAGAAGTTTCCCTTACAGGAGTGAAGTTACACATGTATTTAGGAGTAACTGGAAAAAAAATGCCCTTTGTCATATTTTATGAAGAGATTATTAAAAAAAAAAAAAAAAGGTCCATAATTAAGGGCTCAAAGTCTCCTCAAAAGTTTATAGAACATAAAACTATTTCTACAGCATGCCTTTAAAAGTCTCACTCATTTACTTCCATGGAGGACAATATACCATACCAGTGGGTGCCTTTTGGCAATGTCTGTGATATGTATTGTAGGCATCCAAGTCTTCCCTTAAATCACGACTGTGAGTCATAAATCCTTTGTGAACAAAGTCCTGAGTAATTTCCAGAGATATCTACTGATTTTAATGGCATCAGAAATGTGTAATCCCATTGGTAATTTTTATGCAGTAAAATAGATATGCCAGATAATAGATATGTTACTAAAAAAGAAACTGATTCTGTCCCAAAATGTTATCATTTTCTTAAACAGGCAGGAAATGTTGAAGATAGTTGTCACGAATTATAGAGAAGATTATTACTTCTCTGTGGCTAGACAAACTTTTATGTTCCTAAATCAATCAGGAGCAATGTTTTGGTAGGACCATGAGAAAATGGATGTGAACATCAAATACGTGGACATTTATGTACGGATGCATACTTGTCATTCTCAAATTTCCCAGAAAAGCATGAAGCAGTTAAGTTTTTCCTATTTTTCCTGATGTCTTTTGCAAAAAATGGCTTTTGGAAAAAAAAACAAACATCAGTCTTTTCTTTATTGTAAATATTTGGTCCTCTGTTATCAGTAAGTAAATGATGAGAACTTCAGCAAGAAATTTTACCAACTGGAATATTTGCAATGTAACATTATAGTTAGGACCAAAAGCTTTTATACTTGTGTAGAAATTGCTTACTTTTCAGTGGGCAAATTTTACTTGGAATGCATTATTCAGAATTAATGTTCCTTTTCATAAGTATTCTATGAACATTTAAAACAGAGTGCAATTTCATTACTTATTTTTTGTACCATATTTTATAATAAATTTAAAATGTACAGTTTTGCATGTCAGTGTTTTGCAATTAATAAATCTGGAAAACTCTATCTTTTCATTATGGTTTACTCCATTGTCTCTGTTATCAAAATCTAATTTCAGAAATATCTGTTTAAAACCTTAACAAATTAGGTAAAAATGCTGCAATCTATTTACATACATAATATCAACAAGAAATTTGTTTTAGAACCTCTTTCATATGAAAATTCTGTAGCGACAAGAAACTCATGAGATAAATTTTTATCAACAGTTTCAGATATTTTCAGACTTGGATAAAGGATTTTTAGTAATTTTTTCTGTACTTGGTCTTAAGGAAAGAAGTGGAAGCCATAGTGGACACTTTCACTTTCTGCAAAAATAAAAAGACAGTGAAGAAAACTGACAGCCAGAAAAATGAGATGAACTACTTGGTAATTTTCATCTCGTAAATAATTGTCATGATGCTGAGGAAAGGCTTTTCTCTAGATGAATAAATACAAAACAATACACCTGCATTTTTTCCATGAAAAAGTCACAGCAGTAATTGCATGAGTTGTCAATAGCCAGGATTCTCATTTTCAAAATCCTGACTGCAGTGAGAATTTTAATAAATGAAGTAAAATAAAGAAATGCAAAATGCAGACCCAAACCTTTGACTGTCCCCTCGTTTTAAGGAAATCACTGCAAACCAAGGATTATTGTTCGTGCTGTTACGCTACTGAAGGGAAATTCTGATGACTTGTGCAGTCTTAAGCAGTCTTCAGACTGCTTCTCAAAAGTTGCATGGAACAATAAAAATGAGAGTTTTCAGAGCAAGTAATCATTAGACCAAAACCTCTCCTGTAAGTGTCGCTGACAAAATATACATGGAGTGCAGTGGTACATAGTCCACATCATAGTGGATGTTTTTCCATTGTTCTTTTATGGCTTGAAAAGTTTAAAAACAGAAGGCAGAGGACTTAATTGAAGTATCAGACTTGTAAGAGAATACCAATTTTCCATCAGAGATTTCCAAATGAAGTTGAAATTCCTTCTGTAGAGATGCTGCTACCATTCTGGACCCATCCAATTGTTTCAGAACCTTTCTTATTCTTCTATGCTTATCTTTCTTCCTTTCATTCTTTCCCTCACATCTTGGTCATCTTTTTCTGCCCAGAGTTGCTAGGAAAGCAATCTGAGACACTGGACAAGAAGTCAGAATTGTTCAGTTAGAAGGAAGGATCTGTTCAGAAAAGCCATCTGTGCTTCCATCATAGAATTCTGATAAGGTCTGATATTGGAAAATAAGGCAAGTTCAGTCTAAGATTGAAAACCAGTTTTGGTGGTCACAGAAGTTTATGTTCTTTAATCCCATAAAGTTTTCAAAAACCACATAATAGGACAGGGTAAACATATCAGAATTGCCTGGACATTTTCCCAGTGAAATTAATTTCTAGGTAATTTCATTTTCAGAGAAGTGATTTACCAATCTAAAAACTCAGTTTAGCTCTTGTTGAATAATAGACTTCAGAATCCACATGTTTGGGACAGGTTCATCAAATCTGTGTCAATGAACTCCCCTCATGCTCTTGCAGAGTCAGGAGCCTTCAAGCCCCAAGTTCTTTTTCTGAAGCAAAGATTCCTGAGTTACTCTTCTGCCTCTGTGTTAGTGATGTCTGGAGTCTGAAACAGCTCTGTTTGAGGTGTGGATTTCCTATAGCCAGATTGTTACCTGACTCTGAAATACTCAACTCTATTTAAATTGCCAAAACTTTTCAAAAGCTGTGAAAGGACAGTTAACATTTTTGGAACACGAGAGAGACTGGGAATAGCTGAAAAGTGTAAGTTCAAGGTTGATTTTAGAGAGCAATACCATGGAAAGCTGATTATATTTTAAGCGAGCACATAAATAGATAAAAACAAAGCAAAAAAACCCAACAAAACAAAAAGCTAAAACACAAACACTGGATAAAAAAAGCAGAAAACTACTTAAGACTACAAAATATTTTTTTGATTATAAAATGTGACAAATTAAAAAAAGTCTCACTTTTGTTTCATAGTTTCATAGTTTCTTTAATAGTTTTACTATGAGAAAAATAACAGACAGAAATTCCATGTTTCAACCATTTCAAGTACATAGCATTCACCGAGGGAATAGGCTCTTTATGAATAATAGTGTGTGACTAGGAAAAAAAAGGATTGCTTCTGTGTGCAGTCAGATCTACCACATTAGTAGCACCTTCCAAGTACCTCAAGTACCTCCCATCGCAGTGAGATCCTGCTGATTTGTTAGACACTATGGAGTTGGAAAAGATGACTTCAAGGTATCTTGTGACAGTTGCCTCGGCCATCGAGTCCTTTAGTGAAATACCTTTCAAAGGATATCTCTATCTCTCCTACTGTTCCTAAATGTGTTGTTTACATTAAGAAATTTATAATACTGACATTTAGCATTTGGCAGTGAAATATAATATTCTTTAGGTTAATTACGCTTCCTACACACATTGACAAATACTATAAGATATTGTCTACAGAACAGCTGGGACGTTTTGTGGGGGTTATCAAGACCCTAAATCTCCTATGAGATGTGAACAACACTTAGTGTGGGAAATGCTTTATGGCAGTGTAGAATGATATGTTTAATTAAGTGCAGTATACAAACACTCTGCACTCCCTCAGCCCCATTACAGCCTGTTCCTTGCTACTGAATGTGCTTTTTACATTAAGAGAGATTCAGCACTTACAGAACAAGCAGTCAATAGTCAATGACTTATGGACTGGATCCTGCTCCATTGAAATAATTGGAGTGACTTCCATTGACTTCAGCAGGAATTGGATCATGGCTCTCAGCAAGTAATTTCTGTTCATCAAACCTGCACAGATTGAAGAAATGTTCTTGAAGCATGTGAAAATCCCAAAGCTGAATATTTTTAAAGAAAGCTTTCTGAATGATTCTAGATAAGTAAGGAATCTGAGTATATGAACCTTTCCCAAACAGAATCCTTAAGTTTATTCAAATAA
This sequence comes from Hylia prasina, assembly GCA_013397195.1. Lineage (NCBI taxonomy): Eukaryota > Metazoa > Chordata > Aves > Passeriformes > Sylviidae > Hylia > Hylia prasina. The sequence goes on from VYXD01011734.1 coordinate 416,464, forward strand.
TATTGCCAAATAAAGAAGAATTGAATGGTAAATATTGAAATATCAGTGAAACAAGTCACAAGGCTTTCATATTGTTTTTCTTTTTACATAAAATATGTTTTCTAGATTTTTGTCAAAAAAAACCCAGACATAAAAACTTAAAGCACCCACTGAAAGATGAGTCTCTGTACTTAGTAGTTTTAGAAACAGAAATGACAGGATTTAGTCAGCCAAAAAATTAGTCCTTAGAAAGACATGAGAGAGGAACAATCACAGATTGTATGTTCTGAGGGTCTCAAGTAGGCCTTCCCTCCCTCTGCTGACTGCCCCTTCCTCTTGTGACTCCTTCATGTTTATTTTGACTTCTTTCTTTGTGCAACTACCACCTGCAACCGGTTCTGCAACTGCAAGTTGATTTGACAATTAAGGTAAACCAGAAATTATTAAAAATCTGTTAGATGATTATCATTTCTGTTTAGCTTTCTTTATACCCCTAGAAGTATATAAATGTATTTGATCCATTCCTGTGTACTGACTCCTTTACTTTAGAAGTAGAGTAGATACTGCGGCAAAGTCATGCCATGCTCAATTTTATACTGGTCCTTTGTAGTAACACAAAATATACCACATGATCCAGACCCACTGCTGGAACTGCTTTCCTGCTTTCACTTAATTCCTCTTGTTTTACTGCCAAATAGGTCTTTGAAAGAAAGAAAACAACTGCTAAAAGTCCTAAGAAAACCAGACTATTTTTACATGATGTCAATCCCACTTTGAATCATGATTACTCTCTTTTGAACAAGAAACAATGAGAAAGGTAAAGGTATTGCAAGTCTTACTTATCAAAGAAATACTTAGAAATACCTAAATAGTGTAGGTAACAGTCTTTTATTTTATATTTTATTAATCACTTTGTGATTAAATATATATTTATATATATTTATATATATACATATATATATATTTAATCACAAAGTGATTAAATAAGAGACTGTTGCTCCAACTTTAGGAAAATGATTCAACACTGAAGCATTTGAGTGGAAAAATGAAACAATCATTCACAGGTTGGCACAAATTCAGAAATGCATTTTTTTAATCATAATGCCTGTAATAGAATTTGGGTTTTTTTCCATAATAGAGGTAAAAGAAGATATACACAAACATCTGTATCTTCAGACAGGCTTGTGTTTTAGTACAGTGGTGTTGCATTTTTAGAGAAAATATTTACCATGTGAAGGTCATCAAGTCCCTGAATATGGTGGAGACTAATTGGGGAATATTTGAAGATCAGTTTAGAAGAAGAGTGAGAGCTACTCTATCCATTAAACAACAATTTCCCTAAAAAAATTATCTAAGTAGCTCCCATTAAAGCATCTGAGCTGCCTAAGCCGATCTCCAAAGTCAGTAGACAGTGGCATCTCAGTGGAACCGTGCATAAATCCCATATATTAACCTAATCTGGAACTCATTGTGTGAAGCTGTGCACAAGATTGTCTGAACTCCTCTCTGTGATTTATGTGTCCAGTGTCATATAAAACTGGTTCCTTAAGGTTTGTTGCTGGGTTTTTGTTTGTTTATATATTCTGACATTGTAGAGTTTGTTAGCGCTGTACAGAACAGGGTCTCATGGGTTTTGTGTCTGTCCTCCACATTTTCCTTCCCTCAGAAATATTCTCCAGGGATAGTCAGAAATATTCTCCAGAAACAAAAATCAAACTCAGCTCTCCTGGAGGGTGACATGAACCAGCAGAGATAAACTCCATTGCAATCCCTTCTTGTAGACACTGTTCCACCTCTCCTTCTCCCAGTCACTCTGCTCAGTGATGCTGCTTGTCACAGGGACGGGGAAGGCCAGAGTCCAGCACAAGGGGGAGCAGGCAGCTCCCCACGCCACCCACCCTCAGGGCTGATACAAAGGACACTGCCAGTGCTTTTCCTAATTTCTCTTCTTTTCTCTGACTATCTGAAACTGGGGTCAGATCTTACTGCCATGTCTTAGACTTGCATTCACATCATGTGAGGTTGCTTCCTCAGCAAGATTGTTACCCTGACCCTAATTTAGAAGAAAATTGTTTTCTTTAGGGATTGGACACAAATGGTTCTGGCAGGAATAAGGGGAAAATATGAGGGGATATGTTATGGGTTAAGCAACCATGACAGGATAATAATGAAGATATGGCAGTATGTCAAGGAAATAGACTTGCTGTTACATAGAGAAACACTCTTCTGGTGTTGAATGTAAAATAAATTCCTGTTCTCAGAGAGGGACGGAAATTCACGAAGACCACAGCCCATGCTCAGCTGCTATCTCAGGATGTTCTACCCCCTCCATTTCTGCATGCTTGATGTGCTCAGGATGTCAAAGAACAAATAGAGAGGTCAACCCAAATGGCTTACAGGGAGGGTCCTGACGGACCTTACACAATTCATACAGGTGTGGATCAAGTACAGAGATCTAATTTTGTTTTACAGCTTCTTGTAGATTAAATAAATTTGAATTGATCTGTAAGTTTCTCCCCATACTACTGCAAGTGTCCAGTTTTTGTCAACTGGGAAGTTCATTTTAGGTTCATTTTACCAGGACTGCATGGGCAGCATATTGGAATTTTTTATTTCACACAGGCAGCAGAAAAGAAGTTTATGGTCTCCATCATTCAAGACAGCAAAAGACCAACAAAACATGTTATAAAACATAGTTGCTAAAAGTAAATAAAACTTGCATGCAAAAAATGAAATCTCTCCAAACAAGGAGGCCTCCTGATAGCTTAGATGATGATTCCAATTTTATGGTAAATTAGAAGAACAAAGACAGGAAAGCAATGGAGCAACAGTGGCATGTAAAAAAAACCAGCTTTAGCAAATGAATAAAAAGATGTGAAGATGGCATATTATGCCAGTTGCCATGCTTGGCAGGGGTAGTTTGACAGTACTGCTGGGAAGACAATACAGCAGAAAGGAAAAACAGTTTTCATTTCAGCTGCCAGGCTTACCATATTTTAGGGTTTTGTGGTGACGCTTTTATATTTCTGTGCTTCTGATCCTGAGAAGTCAGAGAAGCAGAGTGGAGAGGAGAGACAGAGGACTGCAACAGCAGCATTTCTGTCACCAGCTTTGGTCCTAGGGGCTGGTTACAGCATGAGCCTTGTGCCCTTGCTATAGCTCTCAACCTTCCTTCTCTTTAACTCTCCCATTACACCTTTTTCTGTTTAATTATAATCTGGTTTAGCTTGACCAAACCTCTCAACTTATTTATTTATTTTTCATTTATTTATTTATTTATTTATTTATTTATTTATTTATTTCATTATTATTCTGTTTTCTTAATATTCCTGTTTGTTTTTTGTTGTTTTCATTGTTGTTAATCCTGTCACCAGAAAGGTAGCTAACAGTAATGTCTTAGAAAGCTTGACACCAGTTCAAGCCAGGTTCTTGGAGTGGCTGATAAGACCTTGTGCTGTGCTTGTCTTTCGTCAGCAGCAAGGTCATAAATCAGAGTCTACAGTACAAATAGAAGCTGGGGGTTTTTTGGCTATTTTCCCTACTCTTTTTGCATATGTGTTTGTCCTGTTTTATTTTTGAGGGAGCAGGCCCAGATTCCACTGGAAGAGACAACAAGTACAGCTCCAGCCATCTCAGCTGCTTTTTCACTTTATTATTCTCTCCCAAAGGAGAGGTTAATATCTTAATACTGTATAAAAAGACACTATCAACCAGGGAATTTTGCCCATAAAAATGCTCTGCAGCTAAGGGGAATAATGGATGCTGCTAAAATGAATGTCTCCTTGAACACTTCCATAACAAATGGATTATTTCCTTGTCTTCTGCATTTTTCATAAAAGATTTAAAAGACATTAATACTGATTCTTTGCTGTAATATTTAGTGGCCAGATTTCTGCAGCCCCATTCCCATGAAAGGTGTGGCCTTTCTGAGCTCTGCAAAGAGAAATTCATGACAGCACCCTTGCCCCCAAGCTTCTGTACTCCAAAATGCAAACAATTCCCAGAACACATGCAAAACCTCCCTGCAGTCCATTAAAAAAAAAATATTTATTTTGGTTTCTAGGAGTATTAATGTTGCATATATATGTACTTTTTTAAAATCTTGACACCTGAATTTCTGTCTTTTCAGAGGAGAAGCACAGGAGACCCCTTCAGGTCCTTGGCTGGGGAAGGTGTTACAGCTTGACACTGTCCTCTGCAGGATTGATTATCTCCTCTCAAGGTGGGCTGGTGCAGCTGAGCAGGTCCCATTGTAGGGTGGCAGTTCACAGGCCAGAGAGGTTGTCAGGCATTGCTGCTGTCTGTGGTGCTCCAATTCAAAGCTCTGCATTATCTCTAATGGCATAATAGCAAAGGGCTCCTTGGAATGAAGGGAAGTGAAATGTGAGGCTGTGTCACTGTCACTTGTGACAGCATGAAGTTTTCCTACTGCGCAAAAACACAGGTTATCAGCTCAAACCTGAAATAGAAAATGCTGATATTTAAGAAAATGTATAATTTATACACAGAAGCTGCTGGAAAAACAGGAAAAAAAAACCCCATCAAAACAGCTCTGTTTTTCTCTTGTCTAAGAGATGTAATGTGCAATGACATCTCTTTTCTTCATCTTCCATTTTTTGGAAGGGCAATAGAGAAATGCACAACTGAGATTCATCAGTTAAGAATTTTTCAGTGCTGAAACTCTCTCTGCCAGAATGTCTTTCTCACAGAAAGCACTAATTTTTCCTTAGCACAAGGGCCAGCAGCACAAAATGGTAGTGCATAAGTAAAAAGCAGCAGTTAAAAAGCAGTAACTTCATATTTTTACAGGAGGGGGATTATGTCCACAAATGAATAAAAAATGTTTTATTCAGTCAAACCAGTCCCATATAAACTTTTATAGCCCTGTATCCCATCTGCAGTAAACAAAACTGAATACTGAATGTGTGCAAATGTGATTTACAGAGACACACATGTACATTTGTATGCATGCAACATTTGTGAAATTCCCCACATCTGACATCCCACATGGGTGGTGATCTGCAGCTCAAGGCCTTCCATGTCCTCAGCAGGACCTTTCACTGAAGTATTTTACAGTGAAAATAGCAATCACTGGGCATTAATGGTGTGATCAGCAGACAAAAAAGTCAGTGCTGATGTGTGATACATGCAAACCAGAAGCAGAATCAAACTAATTTAAATAAAATCAGGGTACAGTTATATAAGGGAGCATATTTCTACAGCATTTTCTGGTGGAGCTGGTGGATAGGCAAAGCCATCCATCAGTTCCTTGTCAGAGGAAATAGGCGATTTCCAGAATTCCAGCTGATGGCAGAAATATTCACAGTCTCTACTGAACTGTATATTTCTCTGTGTTGGAGAGATGGAGGAACATGTGACTAAACAAAGTGTTGAATCAGATGCCAGGAAGAGTTCATTTTTTATGTTCTTCTCCCTTGGCCTTTTCAAATGGGGAAGGGATCCCAAAGGTACCCAGCCATGTAATCTACAGCAGAGAAATTTCTATGGGCCCCAAGACAAAGCTTAAAACACAAGATGGGAAGATGAACTCATTTCTTCCCATACTCACTGGGCTGTTTCTGATCAAGCTGTGCTTCTGCAGGGCGGGGCTGTAAAGGATTCCAGGCACGTGAACTGCCATCTCAATTGCTTATAGCAACACTTGGGGATTTGGTAGCAGGTATCTCTGTGCAGGGAAGCTAGTCTTTCCAGGATTGCTTCCTTTGTCATCATCTCAGTCCCTGAGAGGACAAATTAGCAACAGGAACACTTGTTTACATTAACAAATTGGACCAATGTTAATAGTCTGCATGTGACCTTTCCCTTGAACTGAGTCAGTTATTTCCCAAAAAGTCAGAGAATGGAAAAGATGCTTGAAATGGGGTCTTAATATTTGCTTTTAGGCTCTGAGGCCTTGTCACTTGCCTTGGCAAAGGATTCCAACCCCTCCTTCCCCCAGCATATGTGTATCTTAGGGCTGTGGGACCTCAGCGTTCATGGTAAGGGGTCTTCATAAATTGCTGAGAGGGAGTAATGGATTTTTGCAGTGGTCTATTTTCTTCTGCAAGTCCAGGGAAATTCCCACTGGCAGTGTGCACAGCACATGGCTCACAGCGAGCTCTGAACCCACACTGGACACTGAGCTGTCTGTGCTGTACAGAACCAGCAACCTCCTTATAGAGGCTGGACAATCATCCTTATAGAGGATTTAGCACAGTAAACCTAAAATAATGGAACAGAGGCTCTATGGAATATAAATATGGAAAGTGCAAATAATTTATTTTCTTCTAAATTTATACAAAATGCATAAATGGCCCTAGCTGGATGCAAAACTCCCTAGGCTGCAGTTTGAATGGACACCCACTAAGATGGACACCCACTAAGATGGACACCCACTTTTCATGGGCAGTTGACTATTTTCCTGCACTATGTATCAAAATGGGACCAACCAAATATATCACAATTTCTGGGATTTCTTGGGATCCCTCTGTCACTTGGCAGGTGTTGTGGTTAAGCCCCACATGGCCACCCACTCACATCCTGCTGGTGGATGGGGGAGAGAATCAGAAGACTAAAAGTGAAAAAACGCATAGGTTGAGATAAAAATGATTTAATAAGCAAAGCAAATGCCACATATTCAAGAAAAACGAAATAAGAAATCCATTCACCTCTTCCCATGGGCAGGCAGGTGTTCAGCCATCCCTAGAAAATCTGGGCTCCATCTCATGTGGCACTTGGGAAGATGTGGGCATCTCAGGCACTTGGGAAGACAGACACCACCACTCTGACTGTCCCCTCTTTTTCCTTCTTCCCTGAGCTCTGTGTGCTGACCATGATGCCATATGGTTTGGGATTTCAACTGGGTCAGTTGGAGTCAGACTGTGTCCTCTTCCACCTATTTGTGTTTCCTCAACCTTCTTCTGCTGGAGTACATTTGAGGAGCATGAAAAAGCTTGACACTGCTCAGTAATAATTAAAACATCAATTTAATATAAAACATCATATTAAACAACAATAATTAAAACTGTGTTATGAGCATTTTTTCAGCACAAATCCAAACCATACTCCCATAAAAGCTACCATGAAACAAATTAACACAAGCCCAGTCAAACCCAGCACAAGAAGTTCTCCCTTTCTGGGACCTTCAGTTGAGTTAATTAGCAGCTGCATGTGTGGACTTCTTTTCATGGACCCTCAGCATAGGGGAACTCAGGAACAACTGAGAAAATTCACTGAGCTGATTTAAGAGTCACTCTGAAAAAGAGAAAAATCTTTTCAGGTATCTCAAAAGGATCAAGCTGAAATCATTGGACCGTGAAGTGCTGGTGGTCCTTTCAGAAATACCACTGCTGTTTGGGGACCTTAAGGTGAAAGCATCTTCGTGAACTAAGCATATTTTGGCTCTTAACAGCACAAAGTCTGCCTGCTGTTCTAAACACAGGTTACTGATCCTAACTGAAAATAGAAAATGCTGATATTTTGGAAATGATATAATTTATACACAAAAGCTGGGTTAAATTTTTGTGATGTTTCCATATTTTTCTAGAATCTAATTATCTTAAAAAAAAATTGGCAGCATCAAGCTATCCAGCTGTGAGTAGTCTGTGACTCATTTTTGTAACACAGAGGATGCTTGTCCTATGCGTTTTCCATTCAGAGGGAAAAATATTTTGTAATTGTCCATGACTATTACAAGTCAAACTTTGTTGCTAGAACACATGAGTTTGATTTTGTTTTAGATTTTATGAGGATCTTTATTTCTTTTTCTCTCTTTTTTTCTTTTTTTTTTTTTTTTTTTAAAAAAAGCCACTTTCAAAATAATTTTAAACTGTAATTAAAACGCAGAATTACACTCAATAGAGTTTGTTATAAAATGTGGAATCCTTCTGCTCTGGTTTAGTTGCTCTCAGGAATATGATTTGAATGATAGGTTCCATATGATGAATTTAGATTGACAGTAAAGCACTGAAGTTTTGTTTTATTGTGGTCAGCTCTTCTGTCCAAGTTCTGTTTAAGAGAGTAAGAAACCAGACTGTTGAGATTTTAGCAGAAGGTTTCAGTCTGTATTTTTATATCTTCATCCATGCAGACTCCCATTTTGAAGTCTATCAAACTTGTCAAGGATGTCTGTCTCCGCAGCTCTGATATTTTCTCTTGAAAAAGCCAACAGGAGAACATGGAAATGAGTCTTTCCTTCACTAATAACTTTGCTGCAAATTTAGTGCTGACAATAAGCAAAGTATAATGATGAAACTAAGCTTATTGTTTAGCCACATGTGATAAATCAGCAATGGTAATTCAAATCTCCAAAGGTATAAACACTTGTAAGCATGACTATTAAGAGCCCTCTCTATGGTTGGACCACTTTGGCAATGTGGCTGAATTTTGTCTAAGTTGTACAAATATTTTTTGGGTGGTTAATGTGATGTGGTGGTTGATGATGTTTATCTAGTATCAAATAGGCAGGGACAAATAATTTGACTTAATTACATTACTATGCAACTATAATGTAACCAATACTCTGTCAGTGGTTGAAGATTCCGGACACTGAGTGAGATTTTTAAAAAAATTGTATTTTCAGTGACACTATGAGCCAAATCTTGCTAATTCATTTTTTATTTAACCTCACAAAAAGTAGACTATTTGAAGACTAAGTTGGATCACCATCTGATTTCTAAACCCTCTAGGGAAAAATGGGAATAGAAAAGACATAAAATATTGTATGCATTTATATATATATGTGTGTGCGTGTATATATATATATATATGTTATTTTTAATAATTATTATCCATTTCTTTGTTATTTCAATTTTTATTTTTTAATTTCTTTTAAATGTTTAATTTGAAAAAAAGTGGAATGACAAGAGAAGAAAGCGGTGGAGATGATGAAAATGTCTAGGAAGATCACTACTTTTTTTACCTTTTCATTGAAAATTGAGAAAAAATTAAAGCATTTCCAACCTCAGAAAATTATAGTTTTTCAAGAAAAAAATGCATCCAGCAATTCACTAATACAAAAAATTTCTAGGTCTGTGTCTGTATTTTTATTGGATTTTATTCAGATATCAATTTCCTCCATCAGCTGAAATTGCTGTCCAGTTCAGCAGCTTAGTGAAATAAGGGATGGAAGGGAAAACAAAGACAAACCCTTGCCCAGAACATAAACGCTGTGTCATAGCATAAAGTAATTTTAAAAAATCAGTTAAAGAAAAAGATGAGAAAAATGGAAAAAATTGCTCAATCACCTTTCAAGACTTATAATTTTATGATTTCATCAAAATTTAAAAAATAATAAGCTACTCAATTAGATGTAGAGATATGTATTCATGCTTGTCTACATATCTAGGCATTTTCCTCACATTTCACAATGTCCTCTACTAAGGACAATGTTTCTTAAGAACATCTATCTGGAAAAAAGGAAAAAAAGGAAAAAAAATCCAAACTCTACTTTCTTTCAAAATTCAAAAATATTAAGATACTTTCTTCTGGTTCCATTCCCAGTCTCTTCTTTACAGCACTCTTCAGCACAGTTTGTGTTCACCTAAAGGAAATAGCTATTAGCAAAAATAAATATTTTAGAATTACATTATCATATTGCACTCATAAAACTAAAAGAGGAATTGAGTTCTAGAGTACCTTCCAGAGGTGGAATAAAAACTCTCTGAATTAACTTTTTTTGGAAGATGCCTGGTTTTATATTCCTGAATTGTCCTTGGCTGCATACACCAGAAAGCAATTAGCACAATAGATGGTACCATTTTATTCTGTTATGTACTAAATTCATAGATTTCCTTTAGAACCTTCCTTTAGAACAAGGAAATCACACTTCAAACATTCATTACCTCATGATTTTAAAGAGTATTGTAGTTCTGAAATTCTAAAATATTTAGACTGGTTTAGTAATCAACATCCACCAGTGATGCATGGTCCCATGCCCATGGAATTCTCACTTCCACATGGCATTTATACTGAGTGCCTGTGGCATTGGTATTGAGAAACCAAATCTTGTCTCTTTACCTGAATTAAGATTATAATCTTTTGGTGGCCATATTGTTGTTATATATTCATACAATACGTTTTTCAATACTGATCTTCTATGTGTTGTTGGACTGCAAATAAACAATGATATTCCCTATTACACATTTGTCGGGGGGAATAAATAAAAAGAAAAGCTGTGTTTGAAAAATATAGTATAAAGTTTACATTTCTCCCTCTCTCAGAACAATCCTAGAATAAAAACAACTCCAGGCTCAGTGACAGAGGGATTCTGTCTACAATGTTTTACCTGTGATTCCAAGCTGGAATAATAAAAGGACATAACTTGGGCATGCGCTGCCCAGAGATTTAGACTGTTTTAACAACTTGGTTTTCTGAAAATGAACAAAAACCTTAAAACAAATAAAAACTTGTGGGGGAATATTCCGTATAGAGAACACTTCCTTAAAAATTCATTGGTGATGATTTCACCAGGAAAAAAACTCATGCGAAATTTTCAAATAGGTCTTGCCATGGATGGGGAAACAAAACAAGTCTGAGCTGGTGCTGAGTTCCTGCTTGGATTTGTTATGACCAAAATGGTTCCCTGTACATATTATCCACTACTCAAAGTCACTGCTGTCATCATGGGTCTGCAGTCCTTTATAGTATATTATTAGGGTCAGAAATACCTTGTGCATGGAACAACTACTTGTTATTCACATTATGAAAATATTCTACCATACAATAATGAAAACAAACCAGAGCGTATTAGGCATAACCTCTTGGTCAGATGAAAAAAAGTGCCTTTACTGTCATAGCTTAACAAAACATCCTGACAAGTCCAGAAAGTTTCCAAATTCAGTGGAGAACCTCTGGCTGACATTAGCAAAGCAGTGCCAGATATCTGGGATACAGGTGTCCAGTTGTTTCAGGATTCAATCTGTGCATCTCACTGTTCTTGATTAGTTTTGCCTTTTCCATACCCCCATGAAACAGGAATGCATTGTTGTTCCATTATCTCCCCTACTGAAATGCTTTGTAAGTTACATTACTTTCTAAAGGTTAAATACAAAGTCACTTAAATTAAAATTGAGTGTGATATACTCTGGTTGAGCATCTTCAAGTTAAAATACATTCCTGAACAAAGTGAACTGAGAATTTCTCTTCCACCATATATCCTGATTGTGAAATTTAACAATTAGCTATTCATTTCTAAGCTATGGGGGTTTTTTTGTCTTTATTTTAACATTGCCTTAAATTTGACATGAAAGGTTTTAATGAAGGTGTGAAATACTTGGCAGTTAAATCTGGCATATGCTGTAACACCTGTTAATTTCAACTGTTCATTTTAAACTGTTACTTTATTGTTGGCATTCAGTCTAATTCATGCTGTGATTCTTAGTTTGAAAGAAAAAAAATACAAGCTGCTTATATATTCCCTTCTACAGCAACTTTTACTTAATATTTTGTATTTCTGCCATCTTTTTTAACTGTGCATTTGTATGGAAAGCATGTTAAAATCAGGATTGCAACCTCATGCCACAAAAGATTAAAGTACTGGATGAGAAAACATGGAAGTTAATGATTGAAGGTCTATCTTGAACGTTCCCAGGAAAGCTTGGATCAGCTCAAATCATTGGAGGCTCATGGTAATCTCCACCATTTAAATTTAATTTAAACATAGGTCTGATTTTAATGCTTAGTTATGGCTAACACAGAGATCTGACTTTTTGCATTAAAATTTCAGCAATAAGTATGTGATTTAATTAAAGTATTTTGTCATAGTGAGGATATCTGTGACAAACCTTTAGGTCCCCTGACAACAGGACAGAGGATGGCAAGAAAATAATTGGGAGCAGGAACAATGGCTGTCACTAGAAAAAGAACACTTGAATAATGGATAAAAGAAAATAGGGACGGTGCCCCAAAACCATGTGCAGTATCCAGGAGAACTCTATGGGGGTAACCAACCAAAGACCAGAACAATGGAGGGTACAGCAATATATATAACCTTAGGGAAGGAACATTCTAGCAACGTAACCATATAAGGAACACAACTAGCCAATAGGGGAACAGAATTTAGGCTAATTAACATAACAACCTTAGGTCCTTCTGGGTAGAGGTTTCTAACTTGACTTAACTTAAAGGAAGGATACCCATGGCCTTGAATTTATTCCTGACTCATTGTAAGCAAGAGCTTGCTGGCCTTCAGCCCCCACCGGCTCAACTCCCACAGTATATAAAGCTTTGTCTTTATTTTAAAATGATGTTGAGCATTGTGCTCCTTGCAGTGTTAATTCTGGTGGTAGTTAGAGGCAGCTGGATTAGTTGTGTCATGAAATCTGGGACTGTTCCAGTCAAAATCAGTGAACATTCAGATAAGGTAGCAATCCAATATTCCATGCTGATTCATAAGGGTGCTTCAACTGCATTTTACAGAGTAGCCTAAATATGTATCTCTCTTCTGTGTATATATCAAGTACTTCATTATTCTGTGGGTAAAATGCCAAAAGATGAACCACTGTTAAAATAAGCCTCATAATTATGTGTGAATATGGTTGTAAGGTGACATTGTATCATACAGAGTTAGTAGACCTTAAATACCTAAACAGCATCATAATAGAGTCCTCCTCAAGGTCATAATCACTTTTTACATTCCACAGCTGCAACATCTAGGACATTAATAATCTGAAAATCCAGGTGTTTCTTCCCATTTTTGAGACTACAGGGACTCGAGACATTTCCAACTCCTTGATTAGGGGAGTCAGTGCATATGAGCTGTTGAGAGTAGAGCTCAGAACACTAACACAGAGCTTCAGTATAAAGTCTTAGTTAAATGGGATTGAAGAAGAACTCATGTCAATCTTTTTACACCAAGACAAAAGCAGCTCTTTTCACTTTATGATCTGTTGAAGTCTGGGGCATGGTATATAGCCCAGGAAAGTAAACCAGCAAATATCTGTGTTTAAAGGACAGGAGGCACTGCTTCCCCAAGAAAAAAAATACATTTCCTTGACTGATGCACTTTCTCTCAGTAAGTGGCATATTGCATGTCAGGAACATTTTCTCCTTTTGATTCAGTTGGTTATTTTTTCTTTTGTAGATGGTTAATTCATGCATGAATATGCATATATGCGTGTGTCTTACATTTTCAGCTCTAGAAATATTTACTGCAGTAGAAGTACTTGGCACAAGTGAAGAGACAGGGATTTGATTGATGGACCACTAAGTGGAAGAGGAATTGGCTGGATGGTGACACTTGTATGGTTGCAGTCAGTGGGCTGATGTCCAGTTTCAGATCTGTGATGAGGGTGTTCCCTGAGGATTGGGATTGGGACTGGCACTGTTTAATGCCTTCTCTGTGACACTGACCATGGGATCAAGTGAACCCCCAGAAAGGCTGACAATGACATCCACCTGTGTGATGTGGTTGACACACTGGAGGGAAGGGATACCATCCAGAGGGACCTGGACAGGCTTGAGAAGTGGGACCAGGAAAACCTCATGACGCTAAACAAGGCCAAGTGCAAGGCCCTTCACCTGTGTTGGGGCAATCCCAAGCACAAAACCAGGCTGGGCAGTGAATGGATTGAGACCAGCCCTGAGGAGAAGGACTTGGGGAAGTGGACTGGTGACTCAGTGTGACCTGGCAATGCACGCTCTCTGCCCAGAAAGCCAAAGGTGTCCTGGGCTGCACCAAAAACCACACGGGCAGCAAGCTGAGGGAGATGACTGTCTTCCCCTCGACTCTTGCCATGAGATCCCACCTGGAATACTGCATCCAGGTCTGGGGTCTCCAACATAAGAAGGACGTGAACCTTTTGTGGCAAGTTCAGAGGAGGCCACAAAGATCATCTGAAGGCTGGAGCATTCAATGTTCCTATGATTTTACTCTGGGTTTAACTAGTTCTGCCCTTACACTGTTCAAAGAACTCTTTTGGAAATCAGGGCCTGCAAAAGTTTCCATTCTGGAAACAAAAGAAGTGTTTAAATATTGAACACTAACTTTGTTTGAAACTGTGGTTTACCATGAAAGGTAAGTTTTTTGAAAATTGTCACCCTGAGTGTTGATTTACCTGGAAAACAAAAAAGAAACACCACAATGCAAAGTCCACCACGCAAATTAAATTCCACAAATGTCCCAAGCTACCATAATGATTCTCCTTTTAAAATAACCACAATCCCTGTCTGATGATAGGCCTCACAAATCATAGTTCTCAGATTTCATTACTAATGAAATTTGTCGTCTAGGTTTGGCAGCTGTGATTGCCACGCAAATGTGAGCCACTAATTAGATTGATTGTCTATTTGATGCCTGCTGATTAGCTTATGAAAACCCTCTGTATTCCTGACTTCATGATGGAATGTTCCTGACTTCGTGATTGCTGATTGATGCTCAGAAAATCTGATTACTGTCTTGAATAGCCAAGTAATGGCTCTGTCAGCTTTCCAAGGATATAGATATTCACCTGACAAGGGTGATAGGCTAGGATCTTACAGTTAGTGTTTGCTATTATTGTATGTTAAAAGTTCTTTTAATTAGAATATTTATGATACTTTGAGCTATGAATGGTAAATATTTAGACGGGGGTCCAAGGTTTACAGGGAAAGCATCAGGTGTCTACTTTCTGACTTTTGACCTGGAACAAGTCCAAGAGATTCAGACACTACCAAAAGTAAATTCTCTGATTTGCAATTACAGGAAGAAATACACCTAGTGACATTCCATTCAGCAATCAGGTTATTTATGGTAGAGAACAGAACATTGCATGGCATTTTTAGAACCATTTTCCTCAGTGAGTTCAAAGAGAAGAGTTAATACCATATGAAGTTCAAAGACCTTAGAGTTATTGTCCTGGGCTGTTGGACACTCCACAAATTTACTATTGCATGATATTTTGATCCTACATTATTCAGTGAAAGTGAATATGCTACACTTGAGCATACATTTTGTGTGTGTATCTCACAATTTCATAAATTAATTTTCCACCATTTCCTGTAACTGTGAGGTCTTAATTGATCTTTAAACTTACAGAGGAAGCAGGGATTTGGTCCAATGGAGGTATCATGAAAACTGAAATCTGAAATTAGGCATACAGTGCTCACCTGAGGGTACTGAAAATTATGTTTCTTTCGCTGTGGTTTGGGCACAAAAACATGTAAAGGTAAAATTGTATTACACTGATATGTATATTAACAACAAATACACTCTGGTAATCATAATATGGTTGCCTAAAGCACATAAACCTCACTATTACCCTTCAGAAAATAAAGTAACGGTATTGTGCTTATTACAAGTCTGATTGTGACATATTTGGCAGAATTAATTGTACCCACGAACCAAATACTGTCCAAGATAATTTCCAGTCTGTAGAACAGGTATCTTAAAAGTATTGCACACTCAGGGTGGTAGGACTGAAAGGATGAGAGTGCAGAGAAAAGCAACTGAGCTTCTCCCTGTGGAAATGGCTCAGTCATTGATTTGCTATGTAAACTCGATCAAGTTGTCTAAATATTAGTGTCTTCATTTCCCATGTGTCAAATTGGATATCCTTGGTGAAACACAACAAATGAAAGTCTCTATGTAATCACTAACAGCCTTTACTGTTCTGATACTTGCCACCAGCATAATTTTGTATGGCTTCAGAGTATCATAAAAAACAGTATCTTGTTAAAAGACAGTTGCATGGTACTTTTATGGCTTATAGATTGTCAATGACTATTAAATTATACTGGAAGGTATACTTGGTTGATATTAGTGACATTTTCATTGACTTTATTGGATTTATTTTAAAAGCCATTAACTTCAAGAAAATGAATAGAGTAGCAAGATGATATTATGCCTTACAATACTGCATAACAATTATATGCAAATTAATTACCACACCAAAGATCATGGAGTTGAAGTGGTGCAACCTTTCTAATAAATCCATTCAATAATCTAGTTAATAGCAAAACATATTTCAAGTCCTTATTGTCCTTTTAACACTTTATTGTATATGTGTTATGACTATTGAATGAAAATATGTTGATATTTGGATTTTATTATGACAGAGAGCCAGTTATGTGTGAAGCCCAAGACACTTTAAAAAGGCTGATTACATACATTGATTGATGATTGGCTTCAAAATAGTTTTCCTTGCCTAGATGAGAAAAGTGATGGTTTTGACCCAGCTCATTCAATCAAAATGTTAATGCAACAGAAAGCATGGCTGCCTGCAGATTCAACAAGCCAGGAGAGAATCTAAATTATTCACTGTTTGTCACTAATGTACGCTTATGAATAAAATTGTCATTCATTCCCATTCTCTCTGCCAGTGCTGAGGCCCAAATACATTTTTGTCCCTTTTCAGTCAAACGAGATTCTGAAGGAATAAAGGAACTGGTTTTAGTAGTTAGTATTTCCCTTGAACTGGAATTATTTCTATCTTTTAAAATACTATTTTCTGTAAGAAGTCCAAACAGGATAAATACCTATGATTGGAATGCCTTCTGCACACAATTTAAAAAAAAAATATTGCTCAAAATATATTTACTAAGTTTTCCACATGATACAAAACACTGCACAAGTTACTTAAGGGTTTTCTTCAAGTCCCCTTGTCTCTCCTACCTTTCTTTACCTTTTTACCTGCTGCTATTTACAGATGAGTTAATGTAACTGTACATCTTGTCCTCACAGGAGCAGGAGTTTTAACTTTCTGACTGAAACATCTGTGAAGATGTTTCACTTTTTTATTCTCAATAGGAAGTAGAATGAAAAAGTTAGAAATGAACAGGAATATAGTGAAAATGTCTTGTGTAGTAAATATTAACTGCTAACAGATTTTTAGCTTCCTGTCAAAACTGAGAGATGCATCAGTTATTGCCAGTGTTGTTATTTGATGTCACTATTTTCTGTATTTGACCATGATTTTGCATACTTCTCCCTCTATGTAACTTTTGTCGGTTTTTTTCTGTGTCCCACAACAGAATTCCAAATCAAATTATCAGACTGTTAGGAAGAAAATCTAATTGTCCAGGACACAGAGTCCTTAGAAAAGAATTTCAGGTATAAGTGCTTTGACTATATCTTTTTCTTCACCAATAAATATGTATTTTGAATTTCTCTTATATACATGATCTAAATAAACCAAGTTTGATCCTCTGTTGTCCTTAAGGGAGGTAGAACAGTAAAACAACTTAAAGCACCCGTAGGCTAAGTTCAGTGATCACGATTGGAGATGCCCACCAGAGTGATCAAGAGCCATGTTCAGAGAGCTCAAGGGAAGGACACATATGAGAGAGGAGAGATGGCACTGAGTGCCCATCACAGGGAGCTGGGCTAGAAAGACAGGTGGCTGCAAGCTGCAGCTTCTTTCCATCCAAAACTAGTGACCCAAAACCACCCAGCACGACTGTCACATCACTGAACACCTGAAACAGCCCCATTTTGGGAGCTACCACAGGCAGCACAAGCCACAGTTCACCTCTCCACACTCATGGTTTAGAAATCACTTCAGCTCAGCTAACTCAGTGAAGGTAAATCTGCCTCACAAAAAGAGCTTGAAACAGAACAAAGAGGCACAGAGATCTCCAGGAGAAAACTGCCGTATTTGGCAGAGTCTGTTGACAGGAGCTAGTCAAGATTTTTCCAGTGTAACAGGTTGCCAGAAGAAAATGCCAATTTAACAACACCTAAATGATTTCAAGAACGTACCAATTTAATTTAAAACCTGGATGGGAAAATTACCAAAATGAGACATTTTGATAAGGTCAAAACATTTCATTTTGACATTTATTTTATGTTATCATTTAATATATAGTAAAAGTAAAAAAAAAAAAGATGAAGCAACTTTTTCAACTTTATCAGAACTACAGTTTTCTGCCTTATTAAAATGTAATGCAGAGCAGTTAAAACAAAGTTTTCTGAAACTTTGTGCCTCACAGGAAAACCTTAGATTTTGACTTCTGTTCCCCTTTAGAAATGAAGGCACATTTAATGTTTGAATTTTGCACGCAAAGAAGTTCCATTTGGAAGACAGTTCTAACATAGTGTTCACCTTTTGATCTTGTAATGTATTATTTCTGAATCAAATGAACTGTTGAACAGCTCCTGACAGCAGATGATGAGTTTGCATCAGACCTAAAGGGTAGAATTCAGTTTTTGATTAAGCTACCTGGATGTATGAGGGGCTGTCTTAAATCAAATTCCCCCAAATGTGTAGAATTAAAATGTAAATATTCATAAATAGATAATAAGATTATTAGGCTTCAAGATTCTCAAAAAAGAAAGAATACCGTATGATTTCTGGGGTCAGTGATGAGGAGATATATGTACCAAATTAATGATGTTGTTTGAAATATATTTAACAACAAACAGGCATTTAATTTGGAATGGTCAGAAACTTCTATAGGTGGCAGTTACCTATGCCAGGTATTTTCTTTGGCAATACTAACTTAATTTTATAACATACAAGGATTTTTATTCAGCTGATATAGATCTCTGCATCAATACCAAAATTTTGAAATATCAGTATGTGTATGTTTTCTTATAATGCAATTAATAAACTCTGAGGTTTCAGACAGCCATGATGTTTCCTTTGAAATACTTTTATTTCTGCATAGGAAATATTCTTTTTAAAATTATTAACATGGCAGTAGAAATTCAGGTTCTAAATCAGGTAATCAGATTCTATAGCTCAACACAATGTCTGCCAGTCATCATGGTGATGAGCTCCTTGTAAATTCTTGTCCATTATTTTTCTTGTTTTCACAGTGGTGATCTTGAAAGCATGGCTCTGCTATATATATCCTGCATAAACCTTCAAATCTGCAAGTGTTCCTCAAACTTGCATAAGATATAGCAGCTTTTATTTCAAAAGCAGACAGCTGTTGTCTTTCCTCTTGTAAAACATGGGCTTTTAAAGTTGTTATCCTCCGGAGGTATGTAAGGAAAGAAAGAGAAGGCAAGAGATCAAGAGGTTTGGTGGCATTTTTTTTGTTTGTTTGTTTGTTTTTTTGTGTGGGTTTGGTTTTGGGGTTTTTTTGTCTTTTTTTTTTGTCTGAACTGGGAAAGGAATGCTGCTAGATATTCTGGGCGTCCACAGCACTAAGGATCAAGTAACTCTGTTGACAGCTGTGGTTACAACAGATGTAAGACGCTTTTTCCTCAGAAGTGCAAGTATCCAGTGAAAATCCCAGGGCCTTTTTCAGCCTACTGATATTCCCAGGAGACCATGGGAGGTTGTGTCATGTAAAACAAACCACTGCATGATTCACTTCATGGCTTCTTTTCAAGCAGAGGGAAATGCACCTTCTGATTTCTCAGCAAACCATGCCCTCAAGTTCAGGGAGTCACAACATAATAAAAACACTTTATTTTGTTTCTGCCAACGTCTATCTTTGTGGTTTATTATTTTTTTTTCCTACCTGAATCTTTTGTGGTTTGTACTGAAGGCAGCAAAACTGGCGTGATACTTCATGTCAAATCATACAGAGATGCTCATGATGTCCAGTCACACCTCCCTGCATGCAGCACACTGTTAGGGGGAGGTATTGCATGACAAATTCTATGTCTATATCATTACATGTATGCATGAACAGGTAGAATTGGGAGATCCATCAATGCTTTTAAATCAGCAGCTGCTTGGATAAATATTATTTTCCCTCTAAGGAGAGCAAAAGGAACACTGAAAGAAGAAAAACCAACACCAAAAGAATATAAAAAGTGATTCATATTCTTAGGTTGGAGATGATGTAGAATGAATAAAAGATAGACTGAGGGAAAAAAAAAAAGATAAATTGATTAAAGTCAATGACTCTCCTCATGACTGTTCAGCTGTGGGGTCTCATTTTGTGGTAGATTTATTACAGAACTATCACTGAAACTGACCACCACATAAAATCTAGTGGAAGATGTCCCTGCCCATGGTAGGGGGTTGGAACTTGTTGATCTTTAAGATTTCTTCCAACCCAATCCGTTCTATGATTCTTCTTCATTTCTTTCAACATTTTGTTTCTCTTCTCTTAAGCTCAGAGAAGTCCCTGCCTGACATAGTTGAACATTGTATTCTTATCATTGCATATGTCGTGTTAGATTTGTTTCTAATTTCTTCCTATTTACACAAATCTCTCACATGGCCTTCTTGAAGGGATTCTCTGGGCCAGCTGGGTAAGCTGGGTTCTGCTTTCTCTTGAGCTGACAATCCACCATGAAGACAGCACAGAGGCCTGATAACCCCCAGCAGGACATTTGGGATCTTTCTTGATGAATTGGGAAAGAATGGTAGTTGACATCTGTATCAGTGGACTTTAGGTTATTCAAATCAGCAGGTACCCATGCTAAAAAACTGCCCTTGTGCCCTATCTCAGTTTTCTTCATGTGAGACATATACAATCTGATTTCAAAAAACCCAAACATCCAAACCTAACATCCCCCCCCCAAAAAAACTAGCCAGAAAACAAAACCAAAACCAAGCCAAACCAAACCAAACCAAACCAAACCAAACCAAACCAAACCAAACCAAACCAAACCAAACCAAACCAAACCAAACCAAACCAAACCACCACCACCACCAACAACAACAAAAACCACAAAAAACCACCACCAACACAAAAATCCAGTAAGAAACACAGGTGGGATCTAGATGTGAATCCAGGATTTTTGAAGAAGTCCAGATGGATCTTGAGGGTCCATCTCAACAAGCTCCAGCAATGAAATATAAATTCTCTGCAAATATCCTCTTTGCAATTGAGGCAGAGTATACCCCCAGAATATCAAAGGAATGAGTAAGAATGGGCAACCGGAAGGAGGGTATTTGAGTATGGTCCTGCAGTAGAGGCACTCACATAGAGCAGAGAGAGATTAATTTGGCTGATAAAGACTGAAAAAAATCGTCTCATTACCTCTGGAATAGACACATACAGTTAAGAGGATTCAAAGGTCACATTTTCTGGTTTTCTGTTATTTTTTTTTAAGGGAGAAAGAGAGCTTAGTGAAACTTGAAATCTTGCTGTTGAAGTCTGATACAATCTCCTGCTAGATAAAGCAAAATAAATGGACATAAACAAAGATAGAAAACAGCAACAAAGGCAGGCTCTATCTCTGGGAACAGTCCTGACTTTGCTGTGGGAGAAGGAGACCACGCACACTGAGGTCTGACATGCTCACAGGGTTGCTGGGTTGTACAGACAGATGCTTCCCTCTAATTTGGTCCCAGACTAGAGGCACTAGAAAGGGTGAATTCTGTTCTAAGAAAATAAGTACTGTATAGCTGGGAGGGTAGGTGAATAGAAATACATGGCTGAAGGACAACTATGGAACAGAGGAAGTTGTTACAGATGATATTCAAGTTTTAGCACATACAACAAAGGTGTTGTAGCACCTAGTTCCCTTCCTCTGTCCTTTTGCAGCCAGGATGCATTTCATGACCTGCCTGATGGGTTCAGAGTAGTATTGTGGAAGATCCCAGAACTCTGGGAGACAACCACAATAATGATAATAAAAGTTGATTCTTACAGCTTGATTCAGTCCCAATAATCCACAAATATAATCCTAAGCGGGATACGAGTCTCATCTTATTACAGTCTAATCAATTTCTATTTGAAATTTTCTGTTAAAATTTTTGTCTTGTTTGTAGAATTTCTCAGTTCATTATTATACTCTTGACATTACTTGGAACGTGGATGGCTTCTGATGACAGTTTTATTTTTCTGAATGACTCTTTATTTGGAAGGATTTTATAAGTAGTTTCTCTCTGCACACAGTACAGGCCAGTCTAGGATTTCGTGCCTTTTGGTACCCCAAGGATTAATCACCAGCGCAAAAGGTTAGCTCAGAAAGGCACATTCAGATGATCTGATGCCAATACAGGGCATCTAATCAGGAGAGTGTCTAAAATAGTGGCAGAAGGCTTGCAGCAACATAAAGATTGTAGTCCTCTTTGCACTGCTTTCTGCCTCAGTGTTGTACTTGAGCTCACTCATGTCAGAGCTGTTTGGATGGGGAGAAGGATGAGCTGAAAAAACCCAGTTCTCAGTTCCAGTTGGGAAAGCTTTCTATGCCTCAGCCTTTGCACTTGCTGCTAAGGAAAGGGGAGGAGAAGCACAGTTTTAACAGCCAGTAAAGGTCAAATGTGCAGCACACACTTGGAGCAGGGAGGGCTCTTTCGCTCCACGAAAAGTAGAAGGATTTTGCTGTTACATCAGGGAAATAATCTCTGGCTTTGTAAAAGGAGAATTTGAGTCTTCTTCAGACTTGGCTTGCAAACTGAGAAGCTTTTACTGAGTGAATTTGCATATGACCATTTGTGCTAAGGAGTTACAGGCCACTACAGGTTGCAAACATTATTTGCTTCCTGCCCTTGAATGCCATTGGCTATTAAGGCTCCTGCCCCTGAAAAGCTGACTCGGCCATTCAGGTGGACTGGCTGGTGACTTACATGTTTTGTTTCTGACAGCATTATTACCAAATAGATTGGTACTAGAATAAGGGTTAAATATAGCAGGATTGATCTCTGATCCAATAGGAAAAGAAAAGAACAAGAGATCAAAGCATCACATATTCTAAAAACAAGAAGAAAATGGGCAGAATAAAAGAGTAAATCTATATATACATGTAATAGGACTTTGTAAATAAGAGACACAAATGCAAGTACAGAAATGCATAGCATGTCAGGTGAAAGTAGATTTTGTTCATGAATACATATTAAGAACTACATTTTGTCAGACTAAAACCAACTCCTTGTTATGCATTAAAATGGATTTTTGTGCATAGGTGTTTACAAGCATCCTTTAAGAAGTGGTTCTTGCCTTTTGTAGAGTGAGAAGTGAGATGAACTGTGACAGCATTCACAAGGAAGAAGAGTTTAGAATGAAGCTGAATTGGCAACCCTGATTTTTATTTTAGCTATCTGTACAAACGTATGAGTCCTTACTAAAACAAGAAGAAAGCTAAGCTGAATTTGAAACTAGCATATGGTTCATTGTTTGCCCATCCAAATGAAGTTGGAATGCAGCTTCAACTTGTCAGATTATGTTATAGAGGACATCCAAGATTCTATTATATTCTTATTAGCTGTCCAGAACTTAATGAGCTCAATAGAGATAGATTGCTTAATAAGACCCCTCAAAGTGTATTTTTTCTGTCAGGAGATGGGGAAGTAATTTGACCGATTTTGCTGTTCAGGAGTTCAATTTTTTAATCACCTAGATGATGAAAATAACCCTTTCCCAAGAACATCTACAGGAGTCAGATTTTTCTGTTACATCATTTATATACTTGTATATATACAGTAATTACACTTCATTTACTGGGTCATGGGAACTGACATCTAACTTTGAAGTGAAATGAGTAACAATGAATTCACCGCTAATAGATTCCCCATTACTCTGACCTTGCAAAACTACACTGCAGTTTATTTTTTGTTGTATGATTTTACTTTTTGTCTTGCTAAACACCTGTGTTGGGCAGAATACAAAACAAAAAAAATCAGATGGAAATAAATAAAGTGTCAACTCTATTCTACACGTATCACTAGTATGATTTTCACTCATGCTCTGGTCAGGAGTGTTTCAGTTCATCAGCCTGTGAAATGGAAGACTAAAAACCTGAGCTCACTCTGTGGGCCCTTCCTGAATCTTGCAGTTGTGGAAAATTTGCAGTTGTGGAAAAATCTGTATAGAATATGTTTCAGAGTCAGAAAGTTGTATCCAAAGTTGTGTGCATATTCCTTCTTCTATGATGGAAAATATAGTGACTTTCCTGGTATCAAAGTGTCCCTCCTTACTTAGAAGCAGATTAAAAAAAAAAAGTGAAATAGAAAAAGAAAAAAAACCACACCAAAATATTATTCTGAACCCCTTTAAAATAACGGTCCTTGCAATAACAAACTACTGGGGTGTCTTGTTACAATTTTTCTCTTGCCCTGGTAAAGCAAAAAAGTCAGATAAACCCTAGTCCTTGAAATGTGCAATTTAGAAACAATTCATTATTGCACCATTTTTTAAATAGTTTTCCTTTGTTTTATGATGACAGAAAAATTCAGCAATTATGTGTAGATAGAGATTAAATTTAGCCATAAGTGAAATTTAACCTTAAGTGAGACTGAAATTTTCCTGGGATTTTGATTTAACACTGTGATGTTGATGATATTTAAATATCTCCCAGATGACAGTGATATCAAAAGTCAGTTCATTTTTTTTTAAATTTAAACCTTTCATACAAAGCTGCTTTGGATAGATGATGATGATGTCCTAGACAGATCTATTCTTATAGACACCTTCTGGACTCCAAATGTGAAAACTGAGCACAACTCACACACAGGATTCTGGTTAACACTCAAATCATTTTAGATCCATTTGTTTCAGAACACCTGGTAGCTGAATATATCACTAGAGAACTTTGCTGTAATTTGGAAGTGATTGTCACAGGTAGATTGTCACAGTACTGTCAGGAGATATCCCTGGGTGAAAGTTCACTTCAGACTGCAACCAAAGCCATGACTTTCACATTTTCTAGGTAACATGGTAAATTCCCGCATTCCACAAAATCATCATGTTTAGTCTCATCCCAAAAGTCTTTTTGCTTTCTTTTTAAACTCTGAAGTGGATCCTCTTTGGTCTTTTAAAGCACCTCATGATGAGACACACATTGATATAAGTCAAAAAGAAAAAAATTGCCATAGAAGACAAGACTAAACCAATATATATTCTTTCTAATCTATGCTTAAAAGTTTAAAACTGTCTACCAATCAAGCAGGCAAGATTTGAAGGCCAATCTGCTTTTCAGACTCTTGATATCACAACCTTTGTATTTTTCCTACAGCCCAGCAAAGACCACAGTTGCTGTACTGGACAGCATACAAAATCTCCAAAATCCTCCCCTGTGGCAGTGCTTAGGGCTAACCTGTGCATCTTTGGAAAAAGCATAACATTTCACTATGCACTTATGACAATTATCCACTGGAACAAAATCCTTTTGTGTCGTCTAAGATGCTCTAAGAATAAAAGTGGTAAGGTGTCCAACAGATGACTGTCAAAACTCAGGGTTCAATTGCTTCTTGTCAGAGTCTAATTGTATCTTACATTATGTGTTATAATATCTAATCAAGCACTAATGGCACAGAAAGTGCTCCCCCCACACAGTTAAAGAGCTTTGTGTCCTCTTTAGCCTCTCCCAGGAGACCTCTCAAGCCGTATTTCACATGCTTTTGCTATTTCCCCAAATCATTTGTCTTCTATCAGAATAAATATTTTGATTTTTGACTAATGACAGAACATGTTACCAAGTTTCCTTTATTTTTTGTTGGATTTTGTTTTCCTTTTTCCTCCCTGAAATAGGTATTACAGACAGTAGCAAAAGAAACAATTTTATTGGAGATTTTACAGCTAAAATATTTGTGCCTGCAACACAGTAGAGGGATTTATCCTCAAGTGGGATTAATGCTGCTTCTGCTCTGTACATTACAGACAGAGTAAGAGAGTTCTTGCACCACAGAGTTTTCAAAAAAAAGCATCAACAAAACAAACCCCAAACCAAAACAACCTAACCAGCCCCAAACATTCAAAGAATGAAAGACATGAAAACAAGTTTTTCTAATTTTAACAACAGGAAGATTTGTGGAATGGATATCAAAGAACCACTGAGAATTTTGTAAAGATAGAAGCATCAATAGTGAATAATATATATTTGGATGGCAAAATACTAAATTTTAATTGTAAAGGTAATAATGTGGAGCCTAATCGTGGTACTAGGAAAAATAAGGGTGATTTTTTTTAAGGCTGAATTAATTGTTTGTATTAATAATTTTAATTATTATTCATGTAAATAATTATTTTGATGTATTTGGTGCTTAGAAGAGCAATGAGGTGACTCCTTTATTTTGTAATATATTATGTTTCAAATATGTGACATATAATTTGTGAAGTAGGATTCAAGCCCAATCTGCATAGGAATTCATAAAACAATAAATGTCAGAGATAAAGAATGAAGGAGACAGTGAAAGTAAATTGAAAAGAAAAACGATGTAAAATAAAGGGAAAAAACTTTTTGAATCAATTTTCCTTTTTTTTTAATTAAAAAGGTGCACAGAGTGCATGAAAATATTGTTTAGAAAGTAATTTAGAAAATGCACTTTTTTAGTATGGAAAAGAATTTTAAGGACTTAAGTTTTTCAATTAAAAAAAGAAATCTAATTTTAGTAATGAGAAAAGTTACTGATAGTTTTCAAAGGTTAAAGGAAACGTAAAAAAAAATCTACAAATATGGCCTAGCATTGGGTCAGACTTCAGGGGAATTATACAGAACCTGTTTTAAGAGATTTTATTAAAACAGAACATTAAACAATCATCTGAGTGGTAAGGGTATTATTGACAGTGTCTAAAAAAATTATTTATTTGGATTCTTTATAGTTCTCTTACTCTCTGATTTCATTTCTTTGCCAGAGCATGGGGGAAGTTCTGGGAAGGGAAGTTCTGGGAAGGGAAGTTCTGGGAAGTTCTAGGAAGTTCTGGGAAGGGAAGTTCTGGGAAGTTCTGGGAAGTTCTGGGAAGGGAGGGGAAGTTAAGGGAAGGGAAGTTGGGAAGTTAAGGGAAGGGAAAGGAAGTTAAGGGAAGTTAAGGGAAGGGAAGTTAAGGAAGGGAAGTTAAGGGAAGGGAAGTTAAGGGAAGGGAAGTTAAGGAAGGGAAGTTAAGGGAAGGGAAGTTAAGGGAAGGGAAGTTAAGGAAGGGAAGTTAAGGGAAGGGAAGTTAAGGGAAGGGAAGTTAAGGAAGGGAAGTTAAGGGAAGGGAAGTTAAGGGAAGGGAAGTTAAGGAAGGGAAGTTAAGGGAAGGGAAGTTAAGGGAAGGGAAGTTAAGGAAGGGAAGTTAAGGGAAGGGAAGTTAAGGGAAGGGAAGTTAAGGAAGGGAAGTTAAGGGAAGGGAAGTNAAGGGAAGGGAAGGGAAGGGAAGGGAAATAGAGAGTCTAAATGTTGATTGGATATCCCAGGACAAATGTTTCATTTTACAGATGAAATGAAATTCTCATGCAGGAATCTGTCTTGCTTTCTTTTTCTATAATCGTTTCCCAAGTGATTATGAAAAATAATGGCACAGGTCTTGCTTGAGTTTGCTGTCCACTCTTACCAGTCTCAACTGCATATGTGCAATGATATGTCCAGAGTTACAACTATTCCACCGTCATTCATGTCTCTCTTCTGCAAATCTGACAAATGCAGATGCAGGGCTCTATGGGGTTTGTGTGGCAACGTTTTGGTAGTGGGGGAGCTACAGGGTGATTTCTCTTGGAATGTGACAGAAGCTTTCCACACAACTTCCAGAGCCAATGCCAACCAGCTCCAAGATGTACCTGCTGCTGGACAGTCAGACCCATCAGTGGCCATCAGGTGGTGGTACCTCTGGGATATTGAGTTTAAGGAGGAAACAGCTGTAGAGGAGCAACTGCAGCCTGAGAGAGGAGTGACAATATGTGGAACAGCCCTTCAGAAACCAAGTTCAGAAGTGGGAGGAGGTGCTCCAGGCACCAGAGCTGAGACTCCCTTGCTCTATGGGGAGGTTAACAGTGGAGCAGATTTTCAATATTTTACCCTGATCAGAAACACAACCTCACAGAGTCTCTTACTCACTCACTCCTGGTGGGATGAGGAGAGGATGATAAACGAGAAAACTTGTGCATTGAGACAAAGGCAGTTTAATTGTTAAAGCAAAAGTCAGGTGTACAAGCAAAGCAAAACAAGGCATTCATTCACCTCTTCCTATGGTCAGGCAGCTGCTCAACCAATTCTAGGAAAACTGGGCTCCCACACATGGTGGTTTGGGAAGACAAACACTGTATCTCCAAATGTCACCTCCTTTCTCCTCGGGGAGGAGTAGGCAGAGAAGTTGGGACTGAAGCTGAAGAAAAGGGGCTGGTTTTATTTCTCATTATCTTACTTTGAGTGACAAAAAATTACTTTCCCTGAGTTTACACCCTTTTTCCCTTGACAATTGATGAATAATCACCTTGTCATTATCTTGACCCACAAGTTTTTCATTGTCTTTTTCCCCTCCTATCCAGAGACAAGTCTAGGTGGTCACTTGGTGTCCAGCCAAGGTCAGTCCATCAAAAATTGACTGAAGTCCTCTCAAGTAATAAAGAATTCTCCTTCCAAAAGAGATATTACAGCTGAGCCCTTAAAATTACAAACTCTTTGCAGAGCTCAAAACAGGTGTCTTAAACAGACCTTGTATCACTGATTAGTTAACATGAATCATTGTTTTAGGAAATAAAATTTATTGTTTCTGGAGAAGATCATATAGATGCAGAAGTTTGCAAATTAAAGTCTGCTAGTTTTAAAGCCTGCAAGTATATTTTACCAAGCTTTTAAAAATTAAATTCAATGTTAGACCAATGGTAATGAAATGCTTCTATTATTTCTACAAAGTTGTCTCAGCTTGAAAACTTGAGACAGTTTGGGGTTGTGTAGTGATCTGTTTTGAAATTCTGAAAAGGTGGGGCTGCATTCATTCCCAAACAAACAAGTTGTCAGAGAAGCTTCAAACCAAGATTTTTGTTGTGCTGAGGCAACAGTAATCTTAGCTTTACTTTATTTCTGACTAACGTGGCTCCCAAAGAGATCTCAAGGTCCAGAAAAAACATGAAAATAATTGGTGGGTTATAAGAAAAAACCATATTCCACCACAATGCATCTCCAGAGACAGAGTGTTTTCTGAGAAGTTTAGCAGTGACATGAAGTTGTGTTTCATCTAAATTGTGGAGGAAAAGACAAGTTAGCATAAAAGAATGTGTGTCTGATAATCAAATGGCCAGTCGGAAGGGCCTTCTCTCTGGGTCTGTGGATTCCCATATCTGTATGCTGTTGAGGAGATAGTTAGAATTTTGATTACAGAATAAAGCACCTCCAGAAAGTGTTATATGCAAATACTGAAGAGCATGGGTCAAAGTTTTATGCTTCCTGGGACTGCCTAGCATATTAACAGGTCTAGGGAAAAATGACTGTGGTTAAAAATTAATAGCACACTGACAAGTATGATTTAAACCTATCCAAATCTAAATCAGTCATCCCTAGTAAAATCTTCAAATCCTTAAGAGGTAACCTATAGCCAGCAGTGTCAAAAAGTGCTGTGGGGATTGGGAAATTAATTTGCATTTCTCTCACATAGCAGTTGTGTCCTTGTGTGAAAAGTAAGTGAGGGATTTTGTTGCCCTTTTGTGTCTTTTATTTAACCTCCATTAGCACTGCATGTAGTAAAATGCTACTGTGTTAAATAAACATTACTTCTTTGAAAAACAAATTAGATTGCAAATAATATGTTAAGTGCTGACTGAATTCTTCCTACTCATTCAGTTGAGATAAATCTCCTTTTTCTTCTGTCAAGCAATTGTTGCTTGGAACTTCCTTATATTCATCAGAAAGTTGGATGAATCATTTTCAGACACTGGACTAACTGGAAATTGATTGCTTCCTCTAACTGGCATTTATGGTGCAGCCAGGTCATTCTAATACCATGGCACTACTTCTGTTTACTAAGTAGGTGACAGAAAGATCCATAATTGGAAAGCAACAAGGGAGTTATAGTTATTTACAGAGAAAATGTTTGGAAGTTTTGAAAATGTTTCCCCTCTTCAGCTGCTCTCCATATGTTAATCAATCATCTGACCTTACACAATACAGCAAGCCAATCTTGATTCAATTATTAATGAAAGTCCTTTCTGAAAATTCTCTGCCACCTCTGTATATTAAAAAAACATTGATGGCACTGTGCAATACAAAGATTGCAGCGATAAATCAGGCTGTGGAATGAATGGCAACAGCCATATCTGGCTCTAGATCCAAAATGTCATCTGTTTTGTTATTTTCTTTATGGTAGCACACTGTATGTGTTAAGTGCTTTGCTTTCAGGAAGGACAGATGAAGATCCTATTTAAGGGAGTTCAAGTTGAGGACAGGCCAGTAATAAAAAGATTAAGGAGAAAAGAGGCAATAGTAGATGACTCATATAAGTATCATTTGGGCACTTTACTGCAAAAGTTTTGGGACTTTTTTTTTTCTGTTGTTGTTTTTTTTTGTTTTTTTTTTTTTTTAGACAGAGATTTAAATGTGGAGTGGAGAGAGGCGCTTACTGGTAACTTCACAATACTCCAGTTGCATTAGAAGTTTATTTCACTGGCTGCTTCATTGTAATTTTAATCTGTAATTACAGCCTATTCCAAATCATTGCATTGCTATTCACTAATTGAAAACTGGGAATCACTGGTTTCTGTCTGAGCTTTAGACAGGTGTATTTTAATTCTGTTCTGGTTTGGACATGTCTTCTAGTTGCTTCCAAAGCAACATTAGGCATTGGCTTCAGAGTGGAGGTACATTTTTGAGGTATTTCAACTTTCTCCATTTTCTTTGCTTCGATTTGGAAATTATTCTGGTACATAGGAAGCAGACTTCTGCCAGAAGGCAATAAATTAGAAATTTCTGTCCACATGGGTGCATAAAATTTTCTGTCCCCTAATGGAGAACAGAGGAAAAGAAATAATATCCCATCACTGGGACAGCTTTGAAATATCCAGAGGGCATGCTTGGATCAAGGGGCCAGAGTAAATTTATCTGAAGCACACCCTTGAATCACTCCAAATTGCTTCCTAACAGAAGCATATCCTTTCTGTGTCCAGTATGGCTTCAGGTGGCTTCATTGCTGTTGTTTACCTCATGTACACATTAAATTAATAGTGCTTAATGAAGATGGAAAGATAAAAAAGATATTAAATTTACTGATATAAGGTGCTTTGAGAACTTTGGAAATTAGTCTCGTAAAATGGCAAGTCATTACCACATGAAATAAATACCTTATTCTCTTGAAATCCATTGAGGTAAATAATATAACTATTTTAACATTAAATATTCAAAAGCATTTAGTATTGCTTGATAAAGAAAGCAATAAGAAGCAAAGAAGGAGTGCAAGTATGTTACTGCAATGCCTATGGCAACTCCAGGGTTAGGCAAAGAACTAGTGTGCAAAAAAATCTCATTATAAAGAGAAACAACATTTGCATTTTTACTGTTTCTTTTGTTGAGTGTTATATTTAAAAAAGGTACTCTATCAGTATTAGATATATGATTTAGAAATTTAATTTAAATTGGTTTCTCTTTCCTTTTCAGTTCACCCATTTTTTATTGGATTTTATAATAGCATAATCATATAGGAAGAAAAGAGCAAAACTGGGTAATTATATGCACAATTATTTTTAAAATACCATAACAATAGTGAGGATGTGCTGAAAAGTGCTCATACACTATTATAGTGTCAAGGCATAGTCCACATTTTAGGAACAGTCAGAGGATTAATATTAATGAACAAAAGACACCTCTTTAATATTCTAGACAATGAAAGACAGACAGATATTGTGGGTGTGTATATATATAAATATATATATATGGTTACCAAAGAAATTGCAGTGCCAGTTGGCTTCTTGCCCCCTTTCCTAGAATATTCTGTGAGCACAACATCAGTGTGGGATGAAGATCTTCCCCTCCAGCCACATCATACACACACAAGAGGCACTGAACCAGCAACCTTCATGTTCCAGAGCAAAAGGAACTCCTTTAGCTTGACCCAAAGAACCAATACATATGCTGCTGTCAAAGAAAAGGTGCTGCCCACGTGTCACATTTGCCACATCTGTTCTTTGCTGATTCAGGTGATCTCATCAGTGCTTGGAAGCCACAGATGAGACTCTATTTGGCATTTCTATTTTTATAGCTAATAAAAATTCTTATATTTTTTCCACAAACCAGAAATAAACCACTGCTTAGCTGTATATTCAGAGAGGAAACTGAAAAAAATAATCTAAGGCATTAATTCAGTGGAAACCTGAGGGTGGGACTGGATTTTAGCCAGAGCCTTGCATTCTTCACTTTTACACTGCAATCTGACTTTCAGTACAGGATAATTATTTCACTAGATATCAGTCTTTACCACATCCAGAAAGACACTGAATTTTAATGGCTGAAAATGAAGGGGCTTTTTTTTCAGTTCTTCTACAGCTTGGCCCAAAAATATGCTCTAAAATATGTAAGCCATGATAATTCTTTGTAGTCAGACAGCCAGTTATATTAGTCATCTGAGGCTTAAAGAAAAGCAAAAAATTAATACCACATTGATTCCTAAAGACATTCATTTTAGAAATTTTTATCATGTAATGTCAAAAGAAAGAATTTAAAAGTTCTCAAAACTTAATTTTGAAGCCATGAATTTCACTTAGCTAGAGTTAAACTGCAATAAGAATGGATTTGATGTAGGCTCTTTTCCTCCTCCAAATCATTTTTTTTGTTGTTTTTTTTTTGGTTTTTTTTGTTTTTTTTTTTTTCCCCAGAAAATATATTGCTGTACAAGAGAATAAAAATAAATCTTCTCACAAGTTACTACTTATTGAAGGCTACATAGAAGAGTAAATTGTTCTAGATTG
Organism: Hylia prasina; assembly: GCA_013397195.1. NCBI lineage: Eukaryota > Metazoa > Chordata > Aves > Passeriformes > Sylviidae > Hylia > Hylia prasina. The sequence goes on from VYXD01011734.1 coordinate 448,856, forward strand.
GCACAAAAGCTTACAGAGTTAAAGATCAAAAGTTTCTTCCTTACAGAGAGATTTCCCCATTAGTTTTAGTGACAAAAGAATCACTTTCATTCTGTAAAGGGGATGTTTCATCCAAATAAACTACTCAAAATATCCCAAGAGAGAACATTAATTACATAGCTATGTAAATATGTTGTTTCAACAAATAGGAACAGAATAAAATTTCTACCACCCACATAAATGTCTAAATAGAATTCAGCATGCTCTCCCTTTCCCTGTGATCAGATAATATTTAAGTATTTTAGTTGCTCAAGGTCTTTCCAAGTTTTTAATGTCATTTTCATATCATTGAAAGAATTTTTTCATGCACTTAATTCTCAGTTTCTCAGAAGCAGAGACATTTTGCATTAAAGACTGCATGACCAACTTCATAGCTAATTCACCTGGGGATTCCATGTCTTAAAGTTTACTTTTTATTCTAATTCAGCAAAAAGTGTAAGACTAGGAATAATTTAGAGAGAGAGCATCAGAGGCACATTCATCAGATGCACATATATGTGTGTGTGCTCCTATGTGCTCATGCTCAATTCAGTTTTGTCCTCCTTCAACGCTGCAAGTATTAAACTAAAACTATATTTAATGTCTTATTAAGTAAAATTTTAACATTTCCTGCGTGAAGTGCCTTTAGAACAGAGTTCTCCTGCTTTGCTAGACTCCTTGTTGGAAGTTTAGCTAATTTTACCAATCTTTTCTTAGATTTTCTGAAGTTACGAACCAGCTGCTTTCAGATCAATGTTTTCCCACTGTGATCTTTGGCAGATACAATGGTTTCCACAGAGGTGCTGTTGTCTTCTAACCCCCTTCTACTTTCAACCCCTGGTACTTCAGTCTGGGGAAACAAAAGCATTTGCCACTCTTGGCATTGTTTCCCAGGACTGAGAAATGAGAAAAGGAGGAGTGGTGAGAAATAGTCACCACTTGCAGCTGATAGGAGGGAAATGTTATGTACAGGTGAGAGTTCCTCACGTGAGTACAGGGAATGTGTCATTGGCAGGCCTAGAGTAGGGGTGACATACTGGTCAGTTCACTAAAACTTGGGAAGAGGGAAATTGCACAGCGAATGGGGTGAGTATCTCCCTGTCCTTGGGATTGTTAGCCAAATTTTTATTCACCTAATCAGAGTCCTACACACAGGGTCATCAGAGAGAGTTCATAATGAGAGGAAGATAAAACTTCAGTTTCCCCAAACCCAAAGTGTTCCCCCAAGGAAAAGCGAACTAGAAAAACTAGTTATTTTGGAGCTTTTGAAGCTGGCAGTGCAGTGAGAGAGTACAAGGACCATTAGTAAGCACATCAAGGCAAGAACTGCATTAATGGCAATTATGCTTAAGACATCTGGTTCTGTTAACCAGCCAACTTTTCTAACTTTCGGTAAAAAAACAGAAAAAAAAAAAAATCTTGGTGACTCCAGAACTGACCCTTACTCATTCTATTCCCAGAATTTTACATACCAAGATTATCCACATTTCAAAAATTTCTTGAAGGACACCAATTTATCTTTTGTTCTGTCAAAAGCTGTACCCTGTCAAAGCAGTTTCCTTTTGAATGCTGCTCTTGGTCTCAACAAGCTGAGGAACTCCTTATTTTCTGGACAAGATGAGAAAGATAGGAGAGATGAGTAAAAGCAACATGGAGGGATAATACAAAAGAAAAGAGTAAAGGAGATTGTAATAATCATTAAGTGCCTCTATGTAGACATGCTTGTCCTAATGTGACAGACTCCCTTTTACTGTCACATTCTCAGACACATCACACTGAAAAGAAATCAGAAACTTCTGGCTTATCACCTCCCAAAGAACACAACAAAGTCACACAAAAATTTGTAACATATTTGTATCTCTTTTCAAAGGAAATATTTGATTGCATAGGAAAGAATATTCTTACAGCCCACTTCACCTCAGAATACACAAAGGGCTGTGGAGATGTTGACAAGTTTGGATATTAGGAACTTTATTCATTTAATTCACGGCTCTAATATAGAGAAACAGAAAAACAAATCCAAATTATAACCAGCTTTCTCTTCTCTGCTCATTCCATTACAAGGCTCATAAGTTGCCTAAGCATTCACTTTGCAGCCAGGTGTGACCTAAGATCTTCAATACATTTCTAATGATCTTTTCACTTAGCTTGAATATTAAAGAATCATGCACTGAAATTTTCCTTATAATGTGCAATGAAGACATTTTCAAGGATAAATTTTTTTCTGGTTCTTTATTGTAAGGTTTTGTTCTGTGAGTTCCTGTTAGCAAGTTACCCTATGTAGGACACTCAAAAATATATCAGCTTTCTTAATGCCCTTTATTCTTTAGGATGTCTCTTAAGTTATCCCAAGGGATTTTGGCAAGAATATGGCAATTATGTATCATAAAAATTGAGCTGTAAATGTTGCAATTGCATTCTTTGTTTTGTTTAATTTGAGCTGTCTTCTTCTGGTGATTGTGATATTTATTTCTAATTTTAAAATAAAATTAATACTAAAAACCCTCTGGAAATCAAATAAAAATTGACATTAAATATAAACTTCATAAAGGTTCACATAGACCATATTTTGAACTTTTCTTATATACTGGGAAATATTCAGTGTCATACAATGGAATAATCAATTTCATTAGGATTCAGGTAATTTGGTTCAAATTCTTCTAACATTGTAGACAATCTACTGGATAAGATTACAATAATAACAGGACTCCAAGTATTTGCAAGTTTTCCAATCTTTTCAGTATACTAAACAAAAATGAGTCTGCATTAAAGACTTTATCTGTTTTTCTAATCTCTCTTCTTCGTGAACTTGAACATATTTTCTTGTGTTATCTAGAAGATAAGTAAAATGATATAAAAACATGTAAAAGTATGTATGCAACTATATATATGTGTATATTTATAAAAATTCACTTTGGAAACTCTTGCTTGCAACTCCACAGGCAAATGTATGTTAAACAAATTGCAACTCTGTTCCAGTTTGCAGATTTTGTTGTTGGTGTTAGGTCCAACATTCCTGGCTTTTTCTTTTCTTCTTATTGATTTAGTTTAAGATTTCCTTCAATGCATTTAACAAACCATCCAGTGTTACTCTTTCCTGGATCTTCCTACGCTATCATGCCATAGCAGGAACAGTCAGTCTTCTGACTGTCTTTGTAATTTACAAATTGCAAAAAAATTCCATGTAAATTGTCTGAGGGATGCACTTTAAACATCCTTCAAGGTATAACCTAAGTGCCTGAATCTAATTTTTTTCTTATTTTTTCTCTTTCCTTTCTCTACATGAAGATAGTGCTCTGGGTTCATAATGTCTGTCTAAAGTTTAGTTTGCCTGACATGGTCTTACTGTTTGTTTACATTTCTGGGACAATAATTGCATGACAGAAGGAGGTGGTGATGGAATTTCAGACCTCTGAGCAGTTAGTTGCAGAAGCCCATGGGATTTTGTTAGTTCCTGTAAGGCTTGGAAAAAAAGCAAATAGAATATCCTTGTTTAAAAAGGAGATAAAGAAGAGCTGTAGAGATGGTGATCAGTCAATCGGCTTTATTAATTTGCTAGAAAAATACTGTACAAGGATAATCAAACTATTTGTAGGTACTTGGATAATAACAAAATGGTGAACAACAGCCAGTGTAATTTGTATCAAAGCAGTAGAGTTTTAATTTTTCATAGCAGGGTAACAGACTTTATGGGAAGAGGAGAGGCAGTCATGCTAACATTTTTGTATGATTCCATTGCCATATATCTTCATTTTTTTGAACTGATCTTGGTTTGTTTTCTCTCATGCAGCATTCTTAAAATTTTGATATGGAAACATCATTTGCATAATATTAGTGCAGCATAGGTGCAAAGATGTTTGAAAGCTGAATATAAAGAACAGTTTTCAACAGTTCATATGCAGAACACTAGGTTGCACCAAAATAGTCACTGCCAAGATACTTCTTGAGTGGAACACATCAGTAAATGAATAAACATTAGTGTAAAGAGTAGATGTATTAAATCTGTCAGTAACTGAGGTCAAAGGGACTGTCACTATATTGGGATATGCAAATAAAGCCCCAAATTATCTTAATACAGGAGAGGGAGAACTCTCTCAGAAAAAAATGCACTATTTGGTAGGAACAAGTGCAAGATGCTATTCTCAGATGAGAATGATCTAGCATATGAATAAGGGATGGGGGAGAACTAACCAAGAAAATATTACAAAAAAGGATTTGTGGACTCTAGGGGATAGAAAACCTGAATTTTATTTAAAATTTAGAAAGAAATCAGATTTCTTCCTCAGGATATAAAAACATAAGTAGCATCTCCAGAACTCTTGAATAAATCTTTTCACTTTTCTTGGCAGAGGCAAGAATTTTATCCGTTCTCTGAGTAACACTGTGCTTCTGTATCTTCAGTTAATATTCTGTTATAAAAACTTTAATGATTTTATTTCAATTATCATTTTCTTTTATGTACGGCTATTTTTTTTTCTTAAGCAAGGTGATTATTTTGAAGTGATTATTTTGAAGGTTTTTTGTTTGTTTGGTTTGGGAGGGGAAGGGTTGTGGTTGTTAGGGTATTTTGTTTTGGTTTTTTGTTTGCTTGTTTTGTTTGGGTTTTTTGTTTGTTTTGGATTGGTTTGGTTTTGCGTGCATGGGGGGATTTTTTTGTTTGTTTTTATTAGATTTTAGATTGTTTTGTTTGTGGGAGGATATTGGTTGGTTGATTGGTTGATTGGTTGTTTTTTTGGTGTTTCCCCCCACCCCCATTTTGTCTGCAGTGGCCTAGCACTGTTTTAGCCATAGTTTCTGTCTCAGAGTCAGGACTCACATGAACTTGCTTCCTAGAGTCTTGTTCTCTCTTTTGCTCTCTTGATGTTAATAAGTAAGGGTGAGAAATGTGTGCTATCAAAAAAGGATTTCCTCTTACCAGCAGAAGTTCATGCATTGATTTGTCTCAGAAAAGACTAATTAAAACTTGCAAACTGCTTTAGCTGTGAACTTTAAATTCATGTCTTTAGGAAAATCTGCTTGCATACTCACAAGACTATTTTTCCATGATATACAAATACCAATGTATTGTTCTTTTGGGTCTGAGGAAATCAAGGCAATTTAATGGCTTTTTACCATTTCAATCAAAAATACCTAAGGATATTTGTTGTGTATTCCCAGGCCACATAATGAGGTACACTCTTCTATCACCTCTTAAGTCTGAATCTTTCAAAGGCAGAACAGATGGAATTGTTCGCTCTCTCAGGAGCCATGTTATAATTTTAAGACTGGCTTTGAGTTTTCCATATATATATATATATTCAATCTTTTTCTACTTTTTCAATCCGATCACTTGACTATGTCTCTCTCTTAAGAGAGACTACTATGAAAACCTTCTCTAGGTCAGATCAGATTCAAGTCGACCATTTATAATGTGTAAATAACTTTCATAACAAATTTCTTTCCTTTCTGAAATAATTGATGCCAAGAAGATATGACACATGCCATATCTTTTCACTTATCAGGGTTCCTTGAAAGCTTTCAAACCCCGCTTCTCTAATATGGAGCTATTCTGTAGTCTAGACATAATAAGGTGAACAGTCATTGTCACCTTTTGCTAAAAATCCTTGAGGCTGATACTTTTGCCGTGGTGAAAACAGGGGGAATATAAATAGAAAATGCTATGGTTTGTGGCTATGTTTATTTTAATTACAAACCAGTGCCAAGGTTTTCTTTCTGGCCTTAAAGCCAAATGGCAAAATTACAGCACATTAATTTTACTAATCTCTCCTAGCCTCTGAAACAGGGTAGCCACATGCAATGTGCCTAATGAGAATGATTTCTGGCTCAGGCTGACTTCTCAAATACACCTTTTGTTTGAAAGTGCTAGTTGGCCTGAGTTAAAATAATTTCGATATTTATCCTCTATACTGATGACTGAGTTCCAGTGTAAGGGCCTGTCCTCTCACAATAATTTGCTCTTCTGAGAAACTGAGATGGATGGAAATTTGTTTAGCTGGCTGGATATGGAACTAGAAATAATTTGTCTTTGACACTGAAAAAGATACTTTAGTTTTGTTAAATTGTTTAGTTAAATTCATCTGACATGTTGATTTCCTGGTTTGGAATGTGTTTATCTTGAAATGACATGTGCAGGCTAGGCTGTTTTCACACCACAGATTTTGTTAAGATACTATAAGATCCCTTAAATAGAATTAGCTATCCTAACATTCTGTGCATAGTATGACCATAGATTTAGATGAATATGCAAATTGCAGCTTGTGAATTGAATTATAGAAAGACATTTTGAACACTCATTCCTTGTCACTTTGCCCAAGATTTATCTTTAGCATCTGCTGCTCATTTGCTCTGCCAGGCCAAGGACTTTGTGGATATGAAAAGAGTAATATGGTTCTTCCTTTGTATTACTGTAATTATGTATTTCTACTGTTAAGATTCCTAAACTTTGGTAATAATTTTATTATGGTAATTACAATCAACTAAACAAATGAAAATGTGATACTCAGCCTGAACATAATCCTTCTGTAATTTGAGACATTCAGTATTGTTGTTGGTCTATCCCTCTTTCCAAAACACACTGAATTCAAAAACATTACTCTAGATTTTGTACTGCTTTTATTTGTTGACACTGGACTGAAGACTTAAGAATTTTCTCAAACATAGATTCAAAAGTTAGTTTTAAATTTATCATGTTTTACCTTCAATGATATTTTGACATATGCTTTCGGCAAAACACTAAGAAAATCTTTTTATTGGTATTTAATTGAAACATTCCTCTAGGAACTTTTATTGATTAAAGACAAGCCAGGTTTTGCATTCTGTTTCTGTAGCTATAGCTATATAACTATATTAAGATATTCTATAGTTATACAGTTAAACTTGTACTTGCCATACATTTTTTTTCCTTCAAGCTTGAAGATACTGCTTCTAATCTTGAGAAGATGAAGCAGAGAGCTTATTTTATCTTTTTTTTCTCCTTCTCCTTCTCCTGCTCCTTCTCCTTCTCCTGCTCCTTCTCCTTCTCCTGCTCCTTCTCCTTCTCCTGCTCCTTCTCCTTCTCCTGCTCCTTCTCCTTCTCCTGCTCCTTCTCCTTCTCCTGCTCCTTCTCCTTCTCCTGCTCCTTCTCCTTCTCCTGCTCCTTCTCCTTCTCCTGCTCCTTCTCCTTCTCTTCTTCCTCCTCTTTTCTCATATGGAATTAATCTCATAGCCACTTTTGAAGGGTATCTCTGACTGATGAAATTTATTGTGATATTCAGTAGGAACAATGATAACAAAAGTTGTGCCATTGTTCCTTGTCCTATCTACATTAAACTTATTTGTATTCCTTTTCAATGAAAATCCATACTCACAGGTGGATCCAACCTGTGGCTAAAGTTTGTATGAATTGAGGAGTCACAAATGAATGTTAAACACAATTTAAGTAGTTCAGGTCAGTGGAATTGGCACTGTCCTCTGCCACCAAAACAGGAAGAAATCCTTTTTAGTGCTTTGTAAATGCATTTCAAGTTGTAACACTTCTCTTGATGCATGCAGCATTTCTCCAATAAATGACTAAGTCTGAGTGATTTCTGGTTATTGGTTTTTTTGGTTGATTTTAGTTGGTTGATTTTTTCTTTAGTTTTTTGGGGGGGGTTTTTTTTTTTTTTTGTGCTGACAAACCCTCTTACACAAGAGGGTCTGTTTGGTGGGGGTTTTGNTGTTTTCCTTACAAAATTAACTGAAGCTTTTTAATTTTAGCCAAATAATTTGAATTTATCTGGTGTACTTTGCCTATATGAAGTAAAGCTGAATGTGGTGTACACTTCAAGTGATAGGTTTCTTCTGTTTCTTTCTGCAATATGCACATTTTGCTCTTCACCTTCTTTTCACACTTTCAGAGTAGAGAAATAAGATTACTCTTCTCTTTGTTATTATTGTATATAATTTCACCAAACAGAAAGCTTCCCAACAACCCCAGTGCACTCTACTTGTCTGAACAGAGATTCACCACTTGAAAAAGCTCTTTTCTATTGTCATAGACACATGCACATTCCCTGAAATATTAGCACTGCTTATCTAAATATTATATTGAAGTTTTCTAGAGCCATCTTTAAAAACTTTGTTTCCTTTTAAAAGGAGAAAACAAATGCAGAATTCTAATATTTGTGATCCATCAGCTAGTGAAATCAGAGAAGGAAGAGGATTCTGGTCCCCATGTCCAAGCCTAGGTTATACATCTTTGCTTTAAAAAACTTTTCCAAGAAAAAGAGGAAAAATGACTTGTTCTTCTGGGCCCATGAATTCTGGCGGTTAAGACTATGTTTAAAGTCTGAGGGGAAAGGTTCAAAGATCCAGAACAACTGTTGTTTTCCACACTATCCTGATATGTCTGACTGAGCTCAGATTTCCTGGTTCCTGGGCAAGTGTTCCCGCCACCCACGTAATGCTTGGAGAGCATATGGCAGCACCACCAAGAGCAGCAGCCTTCAAGAAAACAGTACTCTTGCTCTTTCTGCATAATAAAGACAAGAAAATGCATCATAAAACTTAAGGTTTTTAATCTTTTTTTATAAACGCATAAGAACAAAATTTATCTTCTGGCCACAATTATACACTAGGCATCTAGTCTAAGCAGGTCATCAGGCTTCTCTTCATGGTGAAAAATAAGAATTAAATGCCATCAAAAGTCAGCCCACTCCATCACAAAATAATTGGAACAAATGATCTACTATAAATTTTTATCTCTCCAAGATAGACCTTAGACGCTTAACTTTAATTTTAAAATCAGCCTTCAAACACCTAAACTTTAGAAAGACAAGTCTCACTTTTACAGGGATTGACTTAATAACATAAATATGTACTTTAGGTGCTATTAGGCTGGGATGATATAAAATTAAATCTTTTTAATGGTTTGCATAAGTTTTTTTCCCCTAAGTTCCCCTCTTTCCTATGATGTCAGGATGTTGTAAATGCATGGTCTAGAGCTGCAGAATTGTGCAGTCATTGGTGGCTACAGCAGACTCATCAGGCTACTGCCATGTATTCAATATTTTTCATTTTAATTGGTTATCAATGAAAATTGGATTTCCTGAATAAGAATGATTTGTTGTCTTCATTGTGGCTTACTGAATATGTATATAATTGCCAAGAATAGGTTTGTGTTCTGTCTCTAGAACAAATGAGTCTGTTCAAATCTCATTTCTCTCTGTTACTTTTGTGGGGTTTATCATATACTAATCCTCCAATATATTTTAATTCTGATCTGGCTCTGAATTCACCGAATTAACTAAAGGCTCCAGATTTTTAAGCTTTACAAAACCTGTAATTTTAATTTCAAGGTTGCATCATCAGTGTTTCTAAACAATTACATAATAAAGATAAGGAATCATCTCCAAGAACAATTTGTCTTCTATATCATCAAACTCTTTTATAGGCTTCTCATCACAAAGGAATGCTGTGTGCTTTTCAGTTCGTCAGCACTTGCTGTGATTGAGAAGTGGATGATGTTGTAATCTCTGTCAGAGTCAATGGGCAGCTGAAGTTGTTTTTTGAACTCCAAATACTCCTTTGATGTTAGTTTCTTAAGTGAAAACTTAGAAAAGGAAATTGCTATTGTAAGCATGTTTTTGACTCACATAATCTGTTTTTATTGGTGTATGTTGGCTGGAAGATTTGTACTCTGAATTTAAGTGCAATCAGTTTTCCCTTCAAAAGTGTCTGCTTTTTGTTTGTGTGTTGAACTCTGCTAAACAAAGAAAAGATCAATTTTTCCACATTACTGGAAAAGCTTTCTTTTCAATTACACTCAAGCAGCAGTTCCACTTCTAGCATTTCACGTGTAAGGACAGCTGATTGATGTTCTTTTTCTGATGAATTGTGTATTAAGTGATGAGAGACACCCACAGTCACATGCTCTGCCAAATTGTCAAATTCTACCTGATAATAGTTCATCATTTTTATTAAAAAACAAAACAATACAAAACAACAAAACAAAACAAACCCCAAACCAAACAAACTAAAAAGCAGCTTCATTTCTTTAGTTGTTCAGAAGCATTTTTGCATGATGAAGACATGCAATCATAACCATCAGTGTTCCATCTTCTTATCAAAATCAAGGAAATGTATTATGCATTTTGCTTACTGCTTCTTTTTCTTTTTCCTTCTTTCAATAATTCATCTAGAAACTGTTATAGGAGGGGCTAACATGATTTATGCAATGAAATTAGACTTTGATTAAGATATTTAAATCTATTTTTTCACAAAGTATGTATATATATATATATATATATGCCTCTCTTCATGACAACTAATATTTTATCTCCTGTTACAGTTAACAGAGAAATAGTTGATGAAGCCCTTGGAATATAGAAATCTGACTGCATCTAGATACATCTATATGAGCAAATTAAACAGGGAGAAGATGGTGGCTCAGGTATTGGATGTTAATCATTCACAGTATTGAATTGTCCTTTGTCTAGTTTTAGATTATTTCCAAGAGTCCTCACCTGAATAATTCCCAGGCATGCTTTGAAACATAGCATAGATCAGACATTACTTACTAAAGGTAATTTGGATGGTTCCAACCTGTTTTGGACAGATAATTATAACACTCTAGTTGAATTCCAGATTTTCAGAGTTCAGTTATAATTTGTAAGTTTCTTGTGCTCAGTAATTTTGCTTTGGTTTCCCACAGACTGATATTTGCTGATACCTGAGATGTTCCACCAGGCCCTGTCCAGCCCTCAGGGATCTAAAAAGATATGGAACTCCACTGGATTCTCTGCTGCGTCTGTGAGCAGCCAGGAGATGTTCCATATAATCTCGTGTACCTCAAATGGTGTTAGATATTTATGTGAAGCCAACTGAATCAAGACCTACACCTCCTCAGGGTGGGCTGAAAAGCTGTCTAGGTTCCATTAATTGTATTGTTGCAAGAGTCTCAAATGGCATCAGACTACTGCGTTTGCCCAATTGAATGTGTTTTAGGAAGCTTAAGTACTTTTTCTTAGGCTTTCATAGAGTTTAAGACAGTTTAAAAAGGACTAAATTTAAGATCGCCTTTTCAGGACAGAAATATATATTTGTGGGTTAGTATGAAGGCTATTTTGAGTAGTCTGTTTTGTCATGAGATAGCAATAATCTTACAAGTACTCTTCCTGTCCAGTAAATATATTCTATGCAACTAATTCAGAAATAGGTGCCTATTCTGCAGATATTCAATTAATTTACTTATTGCATATCAGTGTAATGACTTCTCTTTCCAGGAGTACAGACAGCATTACCAAGCTGCTTGTTTTGCCAGTGTACCTGCAATCATATTGATGTACTCAGATGTTATTTATATGTATGTAGATCTCCTGCTTGCCTTGAGAGTTCAGCTGACCTGCCACAGGTACTCATGACTACTTTGGATGACAAAGTCAATCGCTGCTTGCAAGCCATGCCACCTCCTTGCCGATTCTTTTTGTATTTATCCACAATTTTCCACTTGTGTGGCAGCATGTGAGTATTGTGCTTGTGCCTTTTTCAATCCTTAGACATTTTCCAGCTTCTCTACTAACTGCAGTGGCTCTGTTGCCAGCTGCTCCAACAGAGGCGCAATCATAAGCTGGTTGTTATACTGTCTACTTGGGTTTGTTGCTTTTTGCTAATGTCAGCATGAGATTGAATTGGAAGTTTTCTGGCAGTTTCTGGCTCTTTTATACACACAGTGTTCCTGTCTCCTCTCATTTCTTCATGTATGTGAGGAAATGTGTTAGGTTGCACTAGGCTCTCTACAGCTGTTTTTGACTTTATTTAGTTTAAATTAAGCATGGGATCTTCTGCTGTCTTATGGGTAGGTGAATATCAAACATATAAGGCTTTGACTTATTAATTTTACGGTCTTCAGTAAGCAATCCCAAGAATTTATTGTCCACATTTTTGACTGTGAAAATTTAACTTGTGTCTTCTAGGATTCCTGCTTAACTCATACAACTCTAAAGTCTGACAAACCAGAGAATAAAATGAGATAATATTTATTTTAAAGATATCTTCCTTAAATTCTGGGAGTTTAGAAATGTCCCATAGGAGCCTTTCTGTCCACATTTTGGTCTCAGCCTCCATAGGTCTTTGTCCTTTATTACAATGACTCATGGAATCTAGTGTTACTGGCATCCCTGTCTTTCTGTCTTTCTCTTTTTACCCCACTTGACTTTCTCACAAATGGGTAAGATCAGGAACCATCGTTCACCTATTCCCTTATCTCAGCCTTGAGGAGTCAATTAAAATCCAGTGCTTCCTGTACACCCTCTGCATCTTTGCTTTAAAAAGAAAATGAGTCCTTCCTCCTGCTGGGTTCTCTCCCCATCTACATATTTTATGGTGAGTAAAAATAGGCCTCCTCGAATTTCCTATGACATCTCATCTATATTGAAACTGACATCTGTACTGGGAATAATTCCTATGTTTGGAATATTTTATTTCATTCCTCATTAACAAATATTTTTATGATTCTGTGAATGACTGCATTATTATGTTGAGTGTATTATACATATATATATGTATAGAGACTGATATAGTGTAAATTTGAAATTATTTGTGCTGAAAACAGGGTGAGGTGCATAATGCAAGATTAACTCTAATCCAGAACCTTAACCCTGAGGACAGTATGTACTTTCCCAGTACCACTGTATAATGTCCATTTTTTGTTAACCAACCTAAATTTCCTTAATCTTCTCTTTTAGTTTGTTTAATTTTTTCCTCTTATTTCCAGTGAGAAAATTCAAGATTTTATTCTTAGCTCCACTTGACAGCAACTAGAGTTATCACAATATCATAAAGTTTGGAAAAGGGCTGCAGAGACAGTGCCTGATGCTGGATGTATGCCTGGCAGGTAACTCCAACATGGAAAAGAGCACCCCTGGAGAGATGTATGATAGATTGAGCAAGGGTGAGAATTCCTGTGTTGTCTCCTATCTGGTTCTTCAGGTACCACTTTACATGTGAGAGGCTATTGGCTGTGAATTCCCATTGAATTTGTGTTTCCTCATATTTAAAAAGTATATTTCGGTTGTTAAGATTAAACTCTATAAGCCTTACTTATAGTTTGACCTTTTTCACAGTCCACACCATGTCGTCTTCCTCCTAATTAGCTATTTCTTCTGAGATATTTTGTGAGTGTGTCTCACTTCTCAGTTTTAGACTCTAAGCCTGATTTGATGAGCTAATGATCCTATTAGTAGACTCAGCATGGTAGTGACATTTTCAGAAATAGTTTATAGGAAAAGATTGGAAAATAGTTTGTGCTTCTTACACATTACTTATTTTCTTCATGTTCCATCCTTCAAAGAATCTGCATTATGACATTTTAAGGATAAATAGAATAAAAATATTTTATAACTGGGGGGAAACATTCTGCTGATTTTAAGTTTGCTTGCGAAAACTGCTCTTGAGGTCAGTATGTCTTGCTTCATTCCTAATCACCTAAGGAGTTTTTGGGTGTTTTTACTGTTTACAAAATTTTGCTGTATTTGTTTTCATTTGAACTAAATTGTGACTGAAAAGGTTCTTCCTATCTCCTATTCTGCCAATTTTCTACCCCAATGTTTATGAAAAAGTCAGGCTCTGACTGTAGCAGCTAATCTGTGGCTTGAGCAGCTAAGAATACAATTGGTATTCAGGGATATGTTTCCAAATTTCAACTATTAGTTCTGCAATTAGAGTGAGACAGTTTCCCCGTGAAAGATGGGAGTGGAAACCAGAAGCTACAGGGAATAGAAAGATCTGGAGATATGTTTTATTGCTTTGATAAGGGCTGTGATTTTTATCAGTCTTTCCCCACACTGGACAAAATCATTTCACTTCTGAGCAGTGTTGGAGATATAGAGGGGGTTCAACACTCTGCAGGGTACTGTGCGTGAGCAGCACTCACAGAAAGCATGATGTGACATTCTCATGGTTAGCAGATATGAAAATTACAGCTGTATATTTCCTGTACAAAAATATTAATGTAGTAGCTACTGCTGTTATCAATGTTATCAGAAAACCTGGTAAGTAACAGACATCTGTATTAAGTCCTTATGTTCACACTTTCATCTGGTCACGATTTTCCCTAATTACTACTGTAAATGGAAGTAGGAGTACAGTTATAATCCACACATATTTTCACAAGAAAAAATCTTGATGTGAATCTAAATTAGACCAAAGCATTGATGAATTTGAAAAATTAATTAATCAATTTTACAGTATTTTCAAGTGTCCAGCAATGCTGATTGAGTAAAAGGCACTGGCTTATGACAATTCCAGCTTTCCATGTCTCTATTGCAGCTGTGATTCCTGCATATCAAGATGCATTTTGAAGCATCACAAAGAATTAGAATTATGATTATGCACTTTCAATTCCAAAGGACTTTTGAGTTTCTGACATAACTGACTATATTCATTAGTCTTCTATTTTAAAAGTCAATAGTGCCATATAAAAAAAAATAAAATTTAGATAAAGCACTTTCCCTTTCTTTTTTAAAAATGAACTTATTTAGATATTTCAAAAAGCTGATTGAAAAAGAGCATAATCTTTTAATGGTCTAGTTCTCTTAGAAGACCTCATCTTGTCTAAAATTACATTTTTCTCCTTTCTGTAGTTTTTATATTTTACACTGCACTGATAAATTTTTAGGATTGTATTCAGACTGTTCCCCAGACAGCTTGTTTACAAGCACTTTAATATGACTGACTACGTACTTCATCTTTTGGACTTGCACTTTGCCTATCCTCTGTGCTGCTTCAATGTCTCATGGGCAAATAGAAGTCTATGTAAAAACAAGACAAAACAACGACAACAAAACCCCAACAAAATCTCACTTCTCTACGGTATAGCTTGTCATATTTTTTTTTAATGTTAAACCTATTTTCTACACCTTCTCCCTTGAATTTTCTTTAGCTCTTGGTCTAATAATGTACCCTTGCTAGGATTTAGTCTTTGGAATAGTACTCAAGGTCTTCTCAGTTCTCTTGTCTTCTCACATAATTTACTTCTATTGTATGTTTCTCTCCCAGAACACCTAGAGAGCTCTTTGACCTTTTATTTCACTTTTCTTTTCAACCTGAAGCCTTTCACATATGAACTCATTATTACCTGGCACAATGCTAACATTCATAGAAACATATAATGGAATGACTTGGGAAGGGACCTTAAAGATCGTCTACTTCTAATCCCTTACCATGGGCAAGAATGCCACCCACTAGATCACTTTGCTCAGAGCCACATCCAACCTGCCCTTGAGCACTTCCAGGGATGGTACAGCCATGACTTCTCTGCACTGCCTCCTCCAGTGACTCATCATCTTCACAGTAAAGAATTTCCATCTAACCTGTAGCCTAATTCTCTCCTCTTTTAGTTTAAGACTGGTCCCTCTTGTCCTATCACAATCTGCCTGTGCAAAAAGTTGCTCTCCATCTTTTACATAAACTCCCTTTAAGTGATGAAATTTCCTCAGTCTCTGGTTCTCCAGGATGATCTTTCTCAGTCTGTCTTCATAGGAGAGGTGCTACAGCCCTCTAATCACCTTTGTGACCTCCTCTGCCTCTGCTCTAAGAGATCCATGACTGTTCTGTTTTAGAGGGCTCCAGAGATGGATGTAACACTCCAGGTGGGTCTCACGAGGGCAGAGCAGAGGGGCAGAATCCCCTCCCTTCATATGCTGGCTGCACTGCTGTTGATGCAGCCCAGGATGCAGTTGCCTTCTGATCTGCAACTGCACAAAGCCGGGTCATGACCAGATTTTCCTCCATCAGAACCTCCCAAATCCTTCTCCACAGGGCTAATTTCAATGAGTTCATTACTCAATCCCTACTCATGTCTGGGACTGCCCCAACTCCTGCGCAGCACCCTGGACTTGGACTTGTTGAATCTCCTTAGGTGCATGTGGGTCTTGCTTATCAAGCTTGTCCAAGTTCCCTGGGTGACATTGCTTCCTTCTCTTGTGACAACTGCACATCTCAGCTTGGGGTCATCTGCAAATTTGCCATCATCATGTTTCTCCAATTCTTTACTTGTTTCTTCTACTCTTCACTCTGCCCCAAACCTGTAGCACTGCAGGGAGTTTTCTGACCCTAGTGCAGGAAGGACCTAGTTATCTGCTATCATCTCCGCAATATTTGTGCAATTCTTTTCAATACTTTATGAAATTAAATATGGATTAAACATTATTTAACAGACTAATAAGATTGTAATGAGTTTAAAAGGAGTGAAGTAATTCTCCTTTCTCTAGTCATTAAATCTCCTTTCTGTGTCTGTGCTTTTCTGTCAGGGGAAATGGGCATTTAGGAAAGAGGAAATATGACAAAGTGTTGTTGAAGATTTGCAGTTGATAAGCTCTATAGCTAGCTCATCCAGCATTTTATTTCATATGTCAGATGCAGTAGATATATATCCATGCAACTTTGCAGTCAATTTGAACAAGACATCAGTCCAAATATTCTACTGATTTACTTGTATGATACACTATGAAATAGTCTTTGCTCAATCTGCTGAAGATCTGCACTGCTGTATGTTAATTTTCCTCCCACCTTCTTTGTTCTTGAAGTATTCAAATTATGTTCGATATTCTTGCAATGTAAAAGAAAGCAGCTTAGTTTTTTTAATATCTATTTCTTCTCTTCTAAGTCCTGATACACATGATCACATTTATCAATTTTATCTTAGAGTGCAAATGAAAAAAAAGTCAGAGAACATGGTCTTTACTTTTACCATTCTTCTAACTGTACCATTACTTAGTGTGTTATGTGGATGGAATCTGAGCAAATATGTTAAGATTATTAACAAATAGTTGTAAAATCAATCCTTCAGTGGTGCTTTTCAATTATGTAATTATCTTATTCATTCTCTTTTCATTTTCATAAATTATGCCTCCTCATGTATTATTCTAGATGTAATTTTCTAACCATAGTGCTTCAAAATTTTGATTGTTGACTGGAACTCCATTGTGCTCAATGCTGAATACATATGGATCAATAAGGAAGCAAACCTGTCTCTACTATGAAAAGTATAAGAATAAGATGAAATACAACATATTGACACAAACAGAGGGGATAAAAAACACAAAAGGAGAACATTTTTCCTTATTTTATGAGTATTACCTGACTTTACAATTTTTATTTTGAGAATGTGTATTTTAATTTGAATTGACTCATGTTGGAGAAATAGACATTTTTTAAAAACTGCATTGGTTTACATTTTAAAAAATATAATTAGTTGTTGCTTGTGCTTTTAAATCTGCAGCTATGAACTCTGATACACCATAAGAAGAACTTTTTCATTAAGAGGGCATTGTCCATTGTCATAATTGGCATGGTGTTGGCTGCATTTTGCTTGTGTGTCTCCAGCTAATGACTTTCTGGTCTATGCCGTTCTGTTAAAGGGACAGGAATAAGCCAAATTTCAGTCTATACTTGAGCTATTTTCAGAAAACTGACATATTTTCGGGGGCTTTTTAATGTTATCCAATTTCACAGTATTATTTTTTTGCTGGAGGTACCTTAAGCCTCTTTTATCTTAATATTTTCTGAATTTGAAAGTATACTATAATTCTTACTTCTAGACCATTACTTCCAGTTCTGTGTATGCTTTTAGACCTGTGTTCTTGGGGCCAAAATGGTTAAAGTCTGGATTTTCCCGCTGAGCTTCGGCAACAGGTAGTTCTGATGGTGAATTTTTGTGTTCTCACTTCCTTTGATAGTGAAGCTGAGCCATCAGCAATAGTAGCACAGTTTAGGACTTGTACAAGCCAGCCCAATGGCTGCTCTTTGACAGAGGGAGGATTAGCAGATAAGCAACAACAATTCTGGGACTTTTCCTTTACTTAGGTCTAAGATTTTCTCCAGATCTGTGATGCTGGTTTTTCACAGCCTGGTTTTTGATAGTGGGGGGCCCACAGAGGTGGGTCCTGTGAGAAGCTGCTGGAAGATTCCACCATGTCCAGCAGAGCCAGTTCCTGATGGTTCTGAGGATGGACCTGCTGCTGGCCAAGCCTGGGCTATTAGAGAGGTTGGTAATGCCTCTGTGATGACATATTTAAGAAGAAAGTCAAAACAAAGTGGGGGCTCAGTTTTTCTTGCTAGCCAGAGAAGAGGAGTAGATGAGAATATGTGAGGGAAACAACATGGAGACACCAAGGTCAGTGCAGAAGGAGGGGCAGTAGGTGCTCCAGGTGCCACAGCCAAGATTCCTCTGCAGGCCATGGTGAGACCATGGTGAAGCAGCTGTGCCCCTGCAGCCCTTAGGGATCCATGGGGGATGCAGAGATCCACCCACAGCCTGTGGGGATCCACGGGGGAGGCAGAGATCCACCCACAGCCTGTGGGGATCCACGGGGGATGAAGAGATCCACCCACAGCCCAGGTGGGAGCACCAACACCAATGACAAAGTCATATTGTTCTTCTGAATTCTGTACACACCACACTTTGGAAATTGCCATTGGAATGGACTGTGTGATCCTTGTCATGCTTCTGATCAAGGTGAGGAAAGACAAGGAAGTGATGGGTATAACTCTAAGGAAATGCAATCTGTTTTAATCATTGGTTAGTATAGAAACAGCACAGATAACTTTGGCTCATTTGGACATGCTTGCATGAATACTCTGTGTAGATAGCTCCTCTGAGGGATAGTATGTCTTAGGGAGGGAGCAAGGTCAGATCTAAGTGATAGAGCTTGCTCAGAAGTAGAGTCTTTTTAGGTATGGAAAATTTTAAACAAGTATTAAAATGTTTGCTATCCACAATAAATCAAAAGCATATATTTGCTCAGTATGTCTAGAGTTAGCTCTTAGATATGGCAGCTTCTTAGGGCAATTGGTATTCCCGTCAATTTTCCAAATAATCCCTGCCATTAAAATGATGAGGCTGTCATCTCCACTGGTTGGTTGCAGAGGACTTGGCTCTGGAGCAGCTGTATGAATCCAACTGGAGTTTTTCACAGTTTGTGAGATCCCTGTCCCTATGGCATATCTACCAGGAATTAAAATGGTTCCCTTGAAGCCCATCTCTGCAGTCAGTTAAACCCAAGATGTTTGAAATGAGACAGTTGAGCTCAATGAATTGCGTGTTTCTGTGTAGCTTTATTTTGTCAGGGCTTATTTGACTAGCTGTACACGTTAGCAGCTGCTGACAGACAAATACATTATCAGTGGTCTAAACAGTTTGATTGTTTTAACAGAGAAAAATGGATTGTACTTAATGCATTTTTCAGGTGTTTCAAACTAAACTCTCTGCACTACAGAAATGTGTCTGATGCTTTCACAAAACCTATATGAAATAATTTAAAATATTCATCATCATACCCCATTTCCTTTCTCATCACAGTTCTGTTTTGTTCTGTGAAGATTTTGTGATCAGAGATAAACTATAATGTGGTGTTTTGGATGTTAATAGAAAGAATTATATGGAAATCTGTTATCAATTTCAAAAAGCTGGGGTACCTCATTATAATGGGAAAGATAAATTCGAGCCTGGATCTCCTATAGCCCAAGCAAAGTTCAAATCCAGATTGTGGTGCATGACCATGAGCATTCCTATAAAATTCTACTTTCAGACAGCTGCTTTAATAATTCATATTTACTTCAGAAAAGGAATTAAAAGATATATAAATTAATTTAAATTACTGGGGCATAGAGATATTCTCTACTTTGCTTCATCCACAGTCTGTTTGTTCTGTATCACAATTAGGGAGTAACAGTACTGTAAATTTGCCAAAGCATCTCCCAAACAATTGCATTATCTACAACTGCTTTAATGCCTGTAACCACTGCTTCCCCACCAAAACCTGTGCTTTAGGAGGAAAGATGCCATACACTAGGTCAAGTTATGAATAGGAGATCCCTCTCTCTAAAACATACCAGAGTCATCAGTACAGACAGATGAACACTGAAGAATCTCAAAGTGTGTCGGAAAACAGACTTTAGAACAGTAATCTATCAACCCAGAAAAAATTATTGTCTCACCCCTTCAAGCCAAAATCTCACTGATGGTAGGTGTTCCCAAGCTGCAGTCCTGCCATCTGTGCTAAAAAAGTCATCAAAAGTGGTATGTTTCTAAAACATGTTATTTCTTTCTATTACAAAAATGAACAGGCTTGAATTTATGCCATTCACTTAAAATTAACCTCCAAGTGTTAATCCTGTGTTATTCTTTGATTTGTAAAAGCTCTGTTTCTCAGATATCTTCAGCAAGCTAATGGCTTTTTGTTTGCTTTATTTGGACCTTACCAGTGATATTTCTTGGAGAAATAAAATTTAAGTGATCATGTTATATGTGTATCTCTCCCTTCCTTCTGTCCATAATTTTTTAACCTGTCCACCAAGTTCAATGCACTTTGACATAGACACAGTAATTTCAAAGATGCTCTGTTCTTAGACATATTGTGAAAACAGACATCTAAGTACTTGAGAGAGAACGTACAGCTGTCTGCAGTATGACCTCAGCCCTCGTCAAACAGCAGGGAATACACATAGAAGGACTGCATTTAAAACTTCAACCATCAGATAAATTTCATGTCAAAATCATATCTTCCTAGATAACACTGGAAACAACTCCACAGGAAATGAAAATATATGATTTAACTTGTTTAAAAATGTTTCTTTAAAAACATTTCAGTTGTACATTTCACTGTATTACATTTTTTAAAATACCTAACACTACATTTTTCCTTTTACATTCTCACTGTTTTCTTTTTCCTTTTCTCAAGAAACTTAGAAATACTCAGTTCATACTCAACACCTGGATATGGAGCTGTAGAAGCCAGAATGATGTTTTCTTTACATTTTTTGGCTTCTAAAGTATCGGAACCCTTACATTCTTTTTCTTTTTCTACATTAGCACTAAGGGGGCTGTTTTGGAGATTAACTTTACCATCTGATGTCCTGCTTTCTATAACTATCCTGAATCACCTTTACGAGATCTATGCCATGCTGTGAACCTAAGTGTTGCAATCTGGACAGCTCTTTACCTTCTAAGCCACAGCCAAAGTCTTCAAGTTAATAGCATGTAATTAATGAAGAGGAAATCCTTCTATCTTGCTCTGAGTTCACTTTTTTCTAGACTGTGAATTCATAATGGAGACCCAACGAAACTCAGGGAAAAAAAAAACAAAAGGGAACAAAGAAAAATAATGTCAGGCATTTTGCTCAGTGCAGATGGAACACATCTTCATACAGAATATTCTGAGGCAATCTACTCAACAGGCCAACCCATCTGATGAAATATATCACTGTCCTGAATTTTAATATGACGAGTCTGCTTTTAAGTCCCTTGTTTATGCTTCCCTACTTGAAGACTATGGAAGGATCACAGTGGACTTCTTCATCTACCTTTATTTGTTGATCATGCAGACATGATCAATAGAAAGATCAAAAGAGAGCAGACAGAGGTCCTCACCCTTACAACACTGAATGAAGCACCAAGGTCAATGTGTGGGAAAATATTTCACACAAATTTCAGAATAATAAGAATGATATATCCATAATAAAATTACTTTTTACTGTAGCCAAGCATCAAAACACCTACAGAGAGGGGTGGGCTCTTTATATGCACCTACAGTGCATCGCACGTTTCTTTGCAGGCAAAAGACATATCTGTTCCTTCTAACCAGACTTGTACAGAAGCAGCTGTTCCCAAAGCACCCTTGTGACATAATTCCATTCTATGCCTGAAGTCATTATGAGAGTCCTGTTGTCGTGACAACAAAACACCCTCTGTTGCTAATGCATATGTCTCAGAAACAATTACAGAAGTACCACTATCCACAAATTGACTTTAATTAGATTAGTTCAAAAATTAGCCTCTAATACCATACATTGGGGGAAAGTTTGTGATAAATCTTTTTAATAAATGATTCCAGGCAGAAGGAGTTTGGTTCAGCTATATTCCCCCTTTATACTGTTTACTTTTTAGCTGAACCTAAGAAAAATATGTGAAATCAACAATTCTATTCCTATTACTTCAAAACATGCAATAATCACATTTAATCAGGAAGTCTTAAAAGGAAAGTGAACATTTCTTGTTAAATTCCTAGCTTCTCCTTCTGAATATTTTTAAATGTTCAGATCTATAAAGCTTTAGCATCTTTTGCAATGGTTTTTTTTTTTACCTTACATCACAGTGCTAAGATGGGAATTCACTACAGGATGCATCTGATTATACAAACCTATCCCTTCATAAAAATGGTGATCATTTGCCATGAAGTTTTCAAGCCTCATTCTGTATAATCTTTATCCCTAAATTTTAATTATATGATTTTCAGATTTTTAATCTCATCTTTTCTCTTAGTTCTTTTTACTAATTTACAGTTTGATGGTGATAACAGAGATAATACAGTTAAGGCTTGTGGGACTATTACCCTTCCAGGGGTATTCTGCCAAGCCAGTGGGTCCTTTCCAGTCCTGGGCTTCTGTTCAATTATGATGTTTTTACCTATCATGATGTGGAAGCAGAAAATGTTTGGTATTGTGAGCTTTATATATGTAATCAGACATTACAGATTCACCAAATAAAAAAATATTCTTCAAAGAGAATTTGTTGTAAGATCAATCCTGCCAAAGTTGCTGGTTCTGTGTTACTCCATTACTTCTCTGAACATCTTATTTGCCAGGTGTCACTATAACAACATGCAGTTGTCATGTCACAGAGCAGCAAGTGTAACTGTCTTGAAACTAATTTCTTGTTTGTTTAAAAACATGTTCCATGTGAAATTTCTTATTTTCCTCTTTGTAAGTGGAAAAAGCCATCATTCAAAAACAAGTATTAACAAAAAAGAAAAAAGTCAATTGCTTAAAAAATATTTTAACAAATTATAAAATACCCCCCCAACAGTATATCTTTCTTTTATTTTTTACATACCATAAAAATAATAATGGTAATAATTATTATTGCAATTCAATGTACAGTTCAAACTGCATTACTTTATATTTTCTCTCAGTGGCTGAAAAAGTCACAACTGCTAGATTTGGTAGAGTTGAAAAATGATAGTATTAAGCACTAATTGCTTCTTAACTCAGTAATTTCTCTAAGATGCAATTAGATGAACAAATGAAGTCTTCACAAAGAAAATGGGGTAATTCCTAAATACCCCTCAGCAAAACTGGTGGTTGCACGTGTGATAAAAATCCTTCCTCAGCTGAGAGACAGAGGATCTAAGCCCTGTCTCACTTTGTAGCTGAAGTGTACATCACTCTGGTATAGATTCAGCCCATAAAATCAGCACCCATAATGGCATAGAAACAATCCATGTGTTCTTGAGAGACCCATGGATGACCCATTTTGTCAGAATTTTGTCATTTTTGAGGACTCCAAAATAAGAATTGACTCAAAAGATCTGGTAACCCCAGAAATCTATCTGCAGCCTTAGAAGAGATCTCCGCACCATGACATCCAATCACTCTGAACTCATCACTAAAATCAGATTCTTCAGGGCAGATGAGCTGATGGGAAATGACATGGAGCCTTCACAGTTTCTGTAAGACATGTGGTTCTGTATGTGCAACCTTTGAGGAAAAGCAATTCTTTAGATAGAATAAGACAATTTTTCAGGTTTTGTGAAATCTATGAGTCCCTCATTTAAATGGTTTAGGGCCTCTGCCAGTGGGTGCATGTAGAGTCCTCTAAGAACCTCTCACATGAGTAAATTCACTTAGGTGACACTGAGCAGTTGGACATAAAAATCCTACTTTTACCATCTTCTCTGAAGGCTCTTTCTCACACTAGATTTCAGAAAGCTTGTAGAAGATTAGGATTTGTATACAAAACAATCTTTGACTGCTTGTTCCAGGGCTGGATAAATGGCAATATGTCCCTTATAGGTTTTACAGGCATGCTATTCATCAAGGCACTCACCCAAGTAAAGAATCTTCTTGTTAAGTTCCTGCTGTGCATGACTTGGAGCTTTTTTTTAGACATGAGCATTAGGATTCATCTTTTCTCTCTCCTTGTGGTTCCCTCTTATCTAATTTAGACACGTGACCACTCAATATTTTCCATGTATTTTAATATTAGCTCATGCACTGCATTTGGAGGCTGAACAGATGTTTTGGGATAATACACAGTTTTTACCCTCATAGGAACTAAAACTGAGTGTTAAATAACCAGAGAAATAAATTTCCAGAAACTTTTTTTTTCTTCTTTTGTGGTAGGCAATGGAAAACATATGAAATACAGTTACAGCAAAAAGTATTAGCTAGGCTTTTTCGACAGTCCCCCGATGATATGTGAGTAGACCACAATCCTGCAACTAGTATAATCTTCATTTTTATTCTTTTATTAAAGATGCAGTTAAGTTTAACAAGCAATGAGTCTCTTTGTTGTGGGTGCTTGAGAATGAACAAATTTGATCTGTGGTTGGTAGCAGGGAAGATGAGTGTTTCTGCTGAAATTCTTGCTGGATTATTAATTCACCCAGCTGGTGTCCCTTTCTCCTGGAGATGTGAGAGATTGAAGAATAGGGCATTTAAATGCTGTTGCCTATGTCTATTTTAGCAAATAGTATAGTACAAAAGAAGGTCACTGGATCAAACCAACTAAAACCACATGTAGATCATGTGGTTCCAGCAGAGAAGGTGTGGATGCCCCATTCCTGGAAGTGTTCAAGGCCAGGTTGGAAGAGGCTTTGAGCAACTAGGTCTAGTAGAAGGTGTCTCTGCCTGTGGTGGGAGGATTGGAACTGGATGATCTTTATGTCTCTTCCAACCCAAGCCATTCAATGATTTTATGATGTAGAAACATTGGATTATATTTAATGTAAGACTGGCCAAAATATTCACAGACTCTGGTTCATATCTGTCTGAAGGATCAGTGTTTGGGACTTCATGTCCTCCTCAGGGGTTGAAATATATTTTTCATGCACCTGAAACTCATCTTCCACTTCTGTTTCCTCAGATAGAACACTTGCTCATATACACCAAATCACCTCTGAAATGGAAACTATGCAATAGATGTGGTTACTGGAGTTTTGTGTCAGAACTATATTGCTCCATCCTAAAAACTAACACCGGTCCAGCTTTTGATGAATACATTTTATTTACTTATCTAGAAAGGACTGCAGCTGGTATTCCCTCAGGACCCCCATAAAAATATTGCTCCTTCTGCCAGCTTTTCCAGGAGAGGCATTCCTGGTCAGTGCACAGTGACCTCTGGCAGTTTGGAAATGATACTTAACACAGACACTGAAGGGTAGAATAATGTTCAAGATAGGAATGATGAGGTAACAGAGGTGTGGCTAGGGTAAACAAGCAGTTTCAGTCCCTGTTTCTTCTGTACTGTATATGCTTTGAAGAATTTAATATTTTTCAGTAGGTCTTGTAATGATAAATTTTATTTCATAATTATTCTGATTTCTCATTCTTCTCCCTCTTGGTATGTCTGTTCTAGTTCCCAGAGCAGTCAAACTGGATAGTGCTCTTTGTCATGAATTCTACACAAGCCTTTACTAAATGCAACCTATATGCATAGAATATAAATTTTGGATTACTTCCTTCATTAAAGTAAACCAAAGAAGTGTTTTTTTAAAGGACCAAGCATCTTTATTATTATTATTATTATTGTTGTTATTATTATTACTGTTATTAATTATTAATTATTAATTATTAATTATTAATACTACATATTTTTATGTGGTGTTTGTACAGATTACTGCAATGTTTTAATGTGAGTTTAGAAATTTATAATAGGAATGACAATAATAAATTCCTGGCAATTATTTTGCTCTTGCGCTTTGCATCATTACTTTTTAACAAGTCCTTCAGGCAAAGTAGGTAACAAAAATCTCAGGATCAATAATATGAAACCATAAACCCCACAATGAGTTTGTGGTGGTCAATACCCAAAGATATAAGTTATATCAGATTGCTCTTCAAAAGTGGTTAAGTGGTTTATTTGCTTAATTTAAAAATCTAAATTCTTTGCTAATGCCCTTTGAAGTATTCACAGAAATTTAATGTGAAACATTTATAAAGGAAGTTTGAATTTTTAAAATATGTCTCAAAAATGTATCACGAGACACTTATTGAGGCCAATGCAACCTCAGCTGAGAGAAGAATTGTGTCAAAGAATTTTACACTGGTTGCAGATTTCTTCCTGTTCATCTCCACCTGATATTGCTGTAGGTCTCTAAGAAGATCTCAAAAGCAGAGTGAGAATAGCATGACAGCAATTGTCATTCCCCTCATCTTGAGGAAAATTGATGGTGATAGGAGCAGAAAATTGAATCAAGATTTTGTTTTCTTTTGTTTTTTTCTCTTTTTCTTCCCTGTTTTATCATCATTCAGAGCCTAGGCTTGGAAAATTCATGGAAACTACTAGGTGAGTAAAAGACAAGCTAGATTCCCAGATGAAAGTGTGGATGAGATGTGAGAATTAAAATGTTGAGGGACTTGGAACAGCAAGCTTACAAGTACCTATTCTGCATCCATGGAGATGGTGAAGACAGGAAACAATTTCCTTTGGTGCTGGAGGTAAAACATGTTCAGATAAAGATGATGAGAAGGAGTATAGGATTTATTGTACTGAATCAGACAAGTTTTGTATTCCTTCTCATTTCTTGAGTCTTGCATTTTTGCTGCCTTCAGAAGTGACCAATATCTGGTGCTTGAGGGGAGGTTGAAGAAAAGCCTTTAATGAACTTAGCTAGTTGTGTGAAAAGGAAGGCAGAGAAGAGGATATCTTCTTGACCCCTGCAGCTATCAATTTACCCTCAGAAGCATAACAATATATTACTTTAACATTCATATTTTTGTTATTACTCACAAAATTATTCAGCTCTTTAAAAATCTTTCATATTTGACATAATAATCTCCTGCTAGAGTTAATTCCAAGGGATGACAGCATGCTGTGAAAAGTATTCACTTTCACAATTTTTGCTGTACTTTTGTGTTCCATTTATTTCATTGCATATCCTTTTTATGGATTTATTATGTCATAAGGTTAAAAGTAGGGCCTTATCATTCTGCACTTCATAAAAATAAATAGAAAGAACAGACCATTCCATTTTTGTATGTGAAATAAAACTCAAGCTGTTTTCATTTTGTGTATATATTGAAGAGCTGATCTTCTCTACTTTCTGTACCTGCAAATAGAGAAGGTAAGGATGACAAAATGTGGTATATTCTGCATATACTGTTTCTCTGTATATTTTTCTATTATCAGTAGGTTGATTGACTCCTAAAGAAATTTCAGGAGCACCTCAGATATTAATGTAGAAAATAACAGTCACTTATCAATTGATTTTTGGGACTCATCATCCCCATGTTTGAGTCTTACTTCAGAGTATCACCCAGAAATAAGAATGGGAAATGCTATTTAAAATTTTAGACAAAAAAGGGAACATTGTGTTTATCCTGTGGTATGTACAAATTCATCAAGAAATTCTTATTTTTATATTAATCTTGATATTGTAACGGATCTGAAATTCCTTCAAACCATGATTCTTAGAATTAATTAGAGACAACTGCATTTATGTCAGTGAATGTTGGACAGAGATTCTTTCAGCATGTTTTAAAATTACATGTGATCTTGATTCACAGATCATCACACTTTCTGGTACAAAGTGGAAATAGAAAGTAAGAAATGAACACCCAAATATTCCAAAGCACCATTTCAGTAATGCTTAATAACATGTGGAATCTTACTGTTGGTGAGAATCCCTAGAAATGTGCATACCCATATTTGTATATTGACAAATACAATCTTAATTAACCTTTAGCAGAAGTAGCTGATGAAGCTACTTTGCTGTGAAATGATATCCTGAGTATCTATATTGATTCAGGTAAGCACAGATAATTATTTTTCTTCTTCCTCTTCTAAATCGAAACTAAACTGTATTTACCCTCTATCTATATTCCTTCAGGCAACTCTCTGGCAGGAATGGGAGCTGTGCTGTAGGTTTTAGCCTGCAGGTCAGTGTGGTCAGTCAGACTGAGTGACTCCAGAGGGGCTCCAACCTCAAAGAGCCTTCTATTTGTCCTGCTAGCTTTTCCCAGGGCATCACCATCTGAGAAGAAAACACACCTTGAGTAACTTTATGTTTCTCTTTCAACACTGAGGTGTGTGTGTAGCTGCACAGGATGATGAGAAAGGGAGGAACTGGAAGGAGATGGAAAGGGCTTTAACAAAGCTTCTTGCTCCTTTGCATTTCCTCAGCTCTTCTCTGCATTTGAGAGGCACAGCAGTGTGCCAAATGGGTTGTCAGGAGAGAAGCTACAGGGTACCTCTGCTCCTCATGCTTGGCTGCTTCATCTCTGTAAAAACTCCTAAACTCTAGATACTCCAGTTTTGGGTCCTTTATATTCCCAGTATGCTGGAGGTCTGCAAATCTGAAGTACTTCCATTTGTGCACATGTAGGAAAAATGGAGTGTACCAGAAACTGGATTTTTCTCAGCCTGTCTCTTCTGAACATGTCTATGCATCAGCTTTCAGCAGAGCACTTCTGTATACCTCCTGGAAGAGTTGGGGCCTGCACAAAATGGAATTGAAGTTGTTAGTCTTTTTTTAAAAGTATGAAAAGAACTGATGTACGTTTCAGAGATCTGGGTTTCCTTCAACAACACATCTTTGAATTAGATGGTTTGGTACATTTGCTCAGTATTTCCAGATGTTCATTCAGGTGTGCAGGTTTCTGTATAAGCAACAGAAGTGTTGCCACTGCTGACCAGGCCCTGTAATCAGATCAGTGCTCCATCTGCTGCTGGGTATTTTTAAAACCTTTTAGCCTGGTATTTTTAAAACATTCAGCCGGTATGAATGAATGTTTTAAAGTAAGGTGACCCAGGTTCAGTTTCTTTTTCTGCTTGACGAAGGGTATTACCTGTGAAATGTTTATGTTCATAAAAAATAAGAATTTTTTTTCCCTGTTTTCCTCTTTGAAGCTGTGTCTGTGTGTATAAATGATTTCAAGAGTCCCTGGTCTGAGCAGGGAAAGAGCGTAGTGGTGTAACTCTGCACCTCAGTGCTGAGTAGTGTTACCTCAGAGAAAGAAGGCTGACTGTATGGAATGTTTTTATGTCCAATCATCACTCTATTTTGTCACAGGATTGGCCCTGGGAACAGAAACTGATATTTTCCAACTGCCTGGTGAATGAGTGTCTTTGTGTTCCCTCTGTACAGAGGTCATTATTTTGAGGTTGCTGAAAGCCCCTATTCACTGCAGTGGGTACATGCATGCCTACCAGAAGTGTTGGATGTCACAGAGCCATGTCATTAGCTCTGGGTGTTGCATTACTGAAGCTTTTAGGCATTTTAGCATTAAATTGGATCCAGTCTATGATGTCTTTCACTGTCCGATTTTTTTATTTCTTGCTGCTTCTTCTGTGCTGAAGTTAATCCAAATTTGTGATGTTGTTATACTTTATTTGCTTTCTCCTTCTTACAAGAAATTGTTATTTTCAATTCCTTTTTATATCATTCTTTTCCAGCAATAATTATGGCTTACTTGATCAAGATATTCAGAGGTTGGTAGTATGAATCACTTTTCCTATTCAGTTTCCACAATGTCAAAATGACACTTGCTTAATCCAAACACCTGCCAGTCCTTTGCAGTACCAAAAGCAGCTCAATTCTCAATTTCTACCATTTTTATCTCTTTTTTTGTTATACCACTGTCATCTGCATTCTCTTCCTGCAAGTCTTTTATTTCATATCAATGTACATCCAACAGGTTACTTCCTCCTGTGCAACCAGTACTTCTAATTGTTAGTGAGAATCCACCCTCTAGTTGCTTTTGCCTGTCTATAATGTAAATCTCATGAATACAAATATCTATCTATCTATATCTATATCTATATCTATATCTATATCTATATCTATATCTATATCATCTATACCTATATCATCTATATCTATATCTATATCTATATCTATATCTATATCTATATCTATATCTATATCTATATCTATATCTATATCATCTATATCTATATCTATATCTATATCTATATCTATATCTATATCTATATCTATATCTATATCTATATCTACCTATATCTATCTATCTGCATTACAGATATGGCCAAAACCAAAACAACCAGTTACAACACTGAAGCTACTAAATTGTGTGTTCTCAGCACCTGGAGAATTATAACAGCTGGGGATGGAAGGAAAGCTGATGATTCAGGCTATTCTTTCGCATTGCCAGATTGTTCTCAACAATATATTCTTAACATTGCCTGGCCTATTTTAAAATGCAGCTTCTTTTCATACTACTTAAGTGTGAAAAAGTGAGATACAGATTACTCTTTTATAGCAGAATGATTCTCTTTGATTTAATGACAGTTAAATTTATTTTACTTGGTGTATAGAAGAAGATGAAGTACATTTCATTTTTATAAAGGACTAAAATATGGGTAATATGAAATCTAAACTGAAAAAGAAACTGGTCCAAACACACGAACAAATTTGTGAATTCCCAGGTTCTGAAAAATGCGTGATGACTTTCTGAAAGATTATTACTTGGCATTTTTTGTTATAACTTCTACACTCTCAGTCAGATAACTCTTATACTAAACTACAAATAGGCCAAATACTCAGCTGTTATTAATCCAGTATCCCTGCTGACAGTGCTGCTTGGCCAATTTGCACCAGCTTAGGATCTGTCCTTTTGATCTGGCCATATGTTTTTTGATGATAAGCATCACAAATTAGGAATGGATTTACAGAAAATCTCCTTTTCTCTTTTACATCCCTAAGGATACATAGGTGACCACAAGCTTTCAAATATTATCAACCCTGATTTTGGCATTAATGGCTGCTGTTTCAAAATACACTGCTCTGTTGCAAACTTTCCAGTTTCCTGACTACAAGAAATTATGTTGCAAGTGACTCTTAATCAGCTACTTCATGAGAAATGATACCATCAAAACTAACCGGAAAATCTTACAAGAGCTAAGGCATCAAAAAATATACTGAGCATGTCCCTTGCCTTCTTAAGTTTAGCCTATAAATATTATTTACTAAGTTTTAATTTTGTTCTGATTTATTGGATTCAAACTTGAAAAATGCATAATTAGAAATGGGGGAAAGAATGAGAAGTATGTGGGAGGAGCAACAAAACTGTTCAAACAACAAAATGGGAGAATCAACACCAAAGGAAAAGGGCCAGGTCTCCCTGCTCTTGTGTGATGTGCCAGTGGCCCAAAAGGACCATATCAACAGAATGACGTAGCCTTCAAAAATTTTGCTTTTGCCACTATTAATCAAGTCTTACATTAATAAAAGAAATAATAAAAAAACACCCACTTAGAACTGAACAACGT
Organism: Hylia prasina; assembly: GCA_013397195.1. Lineage (NCBI taxonomy): Eukaryota > Metazoa > Chordata > Aves > Passeriformes > Sylviidae > Hylia > Hylia prasina. The sequence continues at coordinate 480,117 of VYXD01011734.1, forward strand.
TAAATATGCAAGATAAAGGGGATATAAAAGAAGAGTCTTACTGTGAATTGAGTTTAGGTGATTAATTTAACATATATATTCCTCAGCTTTTTTGAAACCAGATTAATTTAGCACATTGTCAAGCAAGCCACTAATAAGGGGATAATATCAGAAAGTTAATGGCTCAAATATTTTCTTAACTGGGGGCAGAATTCTGAGCAGCAGCCACATATAGACTTATGAAAGGGTTGATGGTGACTGGTACAGAGTGAACTATGCTGTCACTATGCAGACATGATTCTCTTTCTGACTGCATACAGGATATTTTGCAGCTAATTCCTGGCACCAGCACTCTAAGGGTTTATGTGCAGGGTTGAGACCTAGCTAAATAGTGATGCTGTAATTATAAGCTTGCTTCAGGTAGAGTAACATGCTGTTGGTCAAAGTGTATTATAAATGTGTTTCTACAGGTCAGATTTTGGGATAGAATAATTACATCAGTGTAAGGCCACCAGTGAGCCAAGTTTGTGAGAAGCTGGACACTCCATTCGTTGCTTTGCTAAGAACTGCTGCTAAGATAGGTGTCAAAAATATTACTCAAATGGGAATTTCCACAAGATTCCTTCATAATGGAAAATGCTAGGAAACCTAAATAGATGAATGGATCCTAATTCCCCCCTCATATTCTTAGGGCAAAGATGTATGATATGCACCAGATAACAGCACATTGTATAGGAAGGTAACATGGTTTTAAAGAAAATGTCGAGTCCCAGTATTAAAAAAAAAAAAATAAAAATTCTTTTATAGCAGTATGAGCAAACATGGGAGCAGACATGAGGTGGAGAGGGAGGAATGAATTCTGCACAATGATGGCAGTGTTCACCCTTTACTGATTCAACCTGTGCCACTTCCACTTCCCTAACAATCATTTAACATGCAACAGTGACTATATTAAGTATTTTTACTATTCCCTACAAAGCCACCCTGGAGGAATGGCACAGCAGACCTGCTAAGGCTCTCAACTTCCATGCTTTTAGCTCCATCCTAATTAGGTGGTGGAGTGAATGAAATTATTTTGCCATTCCCGTGTCCCAACTTGACAAACTGGGACTTGGCACTAGCTCAGACTAAGGCACTCCACACAGCTATATATAGTATGTGTTAATGATGCTATTAGTAACACATTGCTGAATGTTAACATGTTAGAGCTTGTAGTTTCATCTCTCCATGGAAGCGACTTGATTAATGTTAGAACTTTTTAACAAAGGTATAATTTCTGTGCCACTGTTTTATATCGTCAAAGAAAGAAGCATAATCTTTGCACTGGGTGGTATTATGTTTAATTAAAAAGACTGTGCCAGGCTTTGTACTCCCCTATCCACTCACACACATACAGTGTTTTTCTTTGTTTTTTTGAAAAGGGTGCTATGATTTGAGGGGCCATTGATCACCTTAGTAAGTGCCCTAAAGCCTGGTCTGCTGAGGGCTGACAGGTACATAACAGTGTAGTGGTTGCAGGGTGATATGTCCAGTCAGTATATGTCACTTCAAGACATCTGCAGACCTAGTATTTTTAAATGAAAGCTTGTCAATGGAACAACTAAGAATGATCTTCTAATAAGAATAGTGACACAATGGGGACACATTCATCAAGGAATTAGCAGGTAGGGTGTTTTTTGGAAGAGAAGATTGTTAATGATTAAATGGCAATCCTACTAATTAAAAGTCAAAAGGAGATAAACAAGGGATACCTCCCATGATAATTGCCAAATTTATAAATTTGGAGAAACCTAGCAATCATAAATATTAAATTGGGCTATTATCTGCAGTGTATTTGTGCCAGGCATCCATAAATAAAGACCTTAGGGACTAATCACTAGAAATTTTCATTATTTATCACCTTCCATATTTTAACAAACAGAAAAGCTATGTATTAAGTGCAAACCACAAAGAGAACGTGGGAATGTACAAACCAGAGGAGATCTCAGCCATGAGAAAATCTTTCAAGACAAAACTTGGCTTCTCATTTCTTCTGAGCATTAACCTCCTATTAAGTACACTAGTTTTATGTCAATGTGTAGCTCCATTGACTTCAATTAGGCTATCTCAGATACCCACCCTGCTGAGAGAGCAACCACACACTTCCAAAAAATCATCCTCCACAGAAATGCAGGAAGAGTAGTGAATTGGGTCATTTGCATAATTTTAATCATTAGGCTCGCCTTGTACCTTATGTAATAATTTATGCAAAAAGAAAAGGTACCTAAAGGCCTTTTTAGGGCCTGTGGTGTTGCTACTGATATCCATGAAACTGTTTTATATTCATTTTTGCAAGATTGAATGTGTATTACGTGTACAATTTTATGCACAGTTGGTTTCACTGGACCAGGATCTTGCTCTGCACATTGCAATTCCAGGGCCTGGGATTGTTGTCTTCTTGGCTCACTCAGTGTAGCTGAAAAACTGAACAGCTTGAGAAAGTGGGCATTACCTACAAGACTCTCAAGTGTTCTGGGAAATCAGAGGAGAGGATGGTGTCAGCTATGCATCAGTACAGAATCTCTAAAGAAGTTTAATTTATTGGAAGCTGAAAGCTCATTTGGAAAACTCCACAGTGAATTGTGCCACGGACAAGTCAGACTGTCCCATCTGGATTATTCTTGGATATGCTTTGGTTTGGCTAGATTATTTTTGATCCACCAGATGCTTGAGTTCCCATAACAAAGACAAAGTGTGGGAGACATTCAGCAGCTTGACACTGGGGTATTGACAAAGAAATACAGCTACTGACAATTGGCAGAGCTTTCCTTCATATCCCTGCTGTCAGTCTCATAGTAATCCTCTTTGGCCTTTTGACTACTGAAAAGGGATAATATTTTTCCTTATATTGGATATTATATAGAAGCTAGTAGTTCTAAACAGTTAAAATACAGCTAAGAAGTACCAAGAATTACTTAAAGGGAGCACTAGACATCTATTGCTGCATGCTAAGCCATTCTATCTTTTTGAAGTATGCCAAGTAAACAGTCTGCAATATCATTCACACAGTCACATAGAGGTTGTAGGCAGAAGTGATATTCTACAAGCTGAGATCCTGACTCCTTTCTGAGTTCCAGTAGTTTAGAATGGGTAAAAGCCCTGCAAGTTTGTGAAGTCACGCATTCAATATGTGAGGCCAAGAGTAAAAACAAAACCCCTGATCTCTCCCTTCCTCTCCTTTAGATACTTTTCCCTGTAACAGTAGGCAAAATGCAGGAGTGGAATACCATTGCCATTAAGTGAAAAATGAGCTTTTACAGTTAGCCATGAAAATGAAAGTAATAATTAAATCTTCATATAACTTTAGGTTGTATTGCAAGCGCTTAGCTGAAAAATTCGTCTTTAACTCATGGCCTGCAGCAATCACATCTGTTATATTTTAGGAACAGAAAGCTAATGAGGTGGAATCTGGAGTACTGAGCTTAATTGGGCTTGTTTTGATTAAGTGTATGTGCTGGGAATATTTTACACACTAGTATAAATTGCAAAACAGTCAACATAAGCCACAAAATTTGCAAAATCCATTGTGGGTAGTGTCAGAGAAAGGACTGTTTCCAATAAACAATAAAAGGCAGAAAGAAAATATCTGAGGTTTGATGGGAAAAAAAAGTGCTTTAATTTGCTTAATTAGTGGCTTTCCACAGTTGTAAGTGCATTTCTCTCTTGTTCACATACATATAAATACACACACAGAGAAACACAAAAATGTGCTGTATATTATAAAACTGTTACAGCTTGTCTTTGGGCTGAGTAGATTAGGTCTGACTGGAAAAGGCATTTAAAGCTGCATAATCTTTATACAAGTATGAAAAGTTGACATATCCTTCATATATTATATATTTAGCAGAAATAATAATATTTTACAGCAGTTTTAAAAACATGTGTTTCAAGGGGGAGATAGTATGTGGAGTTTTCCTCCTGCCAGTCCTTATCACTTTGGGCCATACTCTTAGATAATGTAAACCCACATAACTTCATTGACTCTGCCACATTTTGCTGATCCACTCAATTTAGATCTGATCTCTCAAGTTCCCATGTGTATTCAAAGCTTAGGAATTGGGGGAAAAAAAAGAGTACTATATTTTAGCAACATTATAAATGGATTTTTTAAATGGATTTTTCTCTACAGTAAAAAATGTTACAGTCTGGATGTCTGATATTATCGTATCATCCATAACTAGAAACAGAGGCTGGCTCTTCAAAGTAAATTACACATGAATGAAAAGTGTTTCTGTTTAGATTGTAGTCAAAACCACATCAACAACAGCAACAACAAAATTGTCTACTGCTTTCATCAGTAGCTCTCAAAACAGCTTCCAAGAAAAAAAATGCCTCTTTGCACACAAGGGAAATACAAGAACTGGCTTGTAGAAAGCCAGTGACAGAAGCCCCTGAGTGATGATCTGTCCAGTGGCCACCTTAGCTGTCATAGTCAAAGGAGACTGACATAAGCCACATAATATGGGGCATTTGACTGTTGAATCTGCCTCCAGCTTGGTGAATTTAGGATTACAGTGCTGAAATTTCTGTAGCAGTCACATAAGTTAATATTTCATACTACCTAAACATGTCTATCTCATGTTGAGCCCTTTCAGCTGATAGATATTTTCCCTCAACCCCAAAAACAAACTGAAAATTTAGGGTGAGGTTTTCAAAGATTTTACATTCCCATGGGATTTATTTATCAGATTCTTTTGTCCCTTCAGGGTCTTATCTTTGCTCCGTTAATGTTTCATGATAATTGACTAATATCTAAGAAAATGTCAAGACCTAGTAACTTCATGAAGCTCCTTAGTGGCTTCACATAATTCAAAACATTTTGCCTGAGATACTGTCATTGCTAGGAAAAAGAAGCATTTCTTCAGAGGAATCTCTAAACAACTCCTGACCTTCCCACTATTCATGCTGGCTCTTCTGTTCTTAAGGTAATGGTGGTAAATGCACTGAACATGGAAAGCACACAGAGTTTAAGGACAAATACTCTGCAGGTCCCCAGGAAAATTATGATAGCAATTTTTTAACAACTTGGATTAAATTCTTCTGGCAAATGAAAATCTCACTGGTGAATTGCTCCACCTTCCAGTGAGGAAGGAGAACTGTATAGGAGCACAAATAGACCTCCTATATACTACTAACACAGGCTAAGGAACTGACTGAACTAACAGGAGACAAAGTACAGTATTCAGGTTAGGTCTTGATGGAGCAAGGTCTTCACTCTTAAATAAAAAAAAAAAAATCTAACACCCAGAGTTATTCAGGGCTGTGGCTTTACAATTCATTCAGAAGAGTGCACTGCTCATTGTGACCCCTCACACTGTACTGTCCAATTGGTTCAATAATGACTCTGAGGAATGAGAGCCACCTACCCTATTATTGGCTCCACCTCCTGGGGTTTTCCTGAAAGGGATTTTCATTCAAGTCTGGTCTAGAGTAACATATGCAATTACACTTGGAAGGATGAAAATGTGAAGAGGGCAGCCACTGCAGCTTCAGGTCACGAGACGATTGCTGGCTGTGATTAGGAGGATACCCCTCCTCTTAAATGAAGGATAATAGTGTTCATATCTGAGGATTCAGGACTGGCCATTGTCGAAGATAGCCCTGTGACAGTTCATACAGTCTTGGATTTCCCTCCTCTTAGCCTTTCAAAACGTAAAAAGGAAAAGAACACTTCGAGAAATTTTCTAACTTCTTGTTGGAAAACAAATTGGGGTAAAGGGGAAATAAATTTTAATACTCTATCATTCTTCTGCTCAAACTTATGCTACAGCTTCTTGCTTTGAAAGTCATTTGAATGTTCTTTTTTTCTTTCTTTTTTTTTTCATAGACACTGTTTCATGTTTCTCATATTTGATATAAAAATTCTGAATTAATTTGATTGTATTGAGCCTACTAAATACGTCTTCTTTTTTAAGCAGGTTGCTCTTGTGAAAGGCTGTGGTCTCTAAGGATTGTCTGTCAGTCACCTCATAAAATAAAGGTTATTATTATTATCAGTGACGAACAATAGCTGATGACTTCAAGTTGAAGAAAGGTCAAGAGACTAATCACTGATATGCTTTCAGCAGCTATCTTTTCTAGTCAGGACTTAAGCGATTGTTAAAGGCATATTTTTCAGCTTTAAAATTTTTCTGTTATTTGCCCATTGTCTGTATACGTGCATGAAATGTTCACACAAATCCATCTCAGTTTTTTTTGTATATGTCAAATTTCACTCAAGCAAATGAACAGAAAAGCATAATCATTTCGGAATCTGGAATATGAATACTTGAGACATTCATGAATTGTGTGTCAGAGGGGAGCAAGTGTGTGAGGACTCCTTTTCTCTGTTAGTAGCTACCATGTCTGTGTCCTCCCTGAGTGGATTTCAATTCTTTGGCACAGTTCTTAAACCTCAGCTCTGTTTCTCTTCTGCTGGAATGTTTCTTTCACCCACCCCGCTGAAGAGCATGAGATACACTGCGGTTCCTTCTTGAGACCTTTGTTTTAGAATTCATGAACTATAAAACCAGACCAGGTTTTCTGGGCGTACATCCCTCTTCTTTTGATCTTGCAAACGATGGAATATCAGTAATGTATGAGGCTGTTCAGATCTGGGAGTCTGAACAGAGCTGGTGGGATGTGCTGCCTTTGCTCAAAATTCAGTTAAACCCTGAGAAGTTTATGTAGGTCAACTGTGCCTTCCTTCAAACTGAAGAAGCTGGCCATGCTTGGAATGTGTAATGTAGTTGGAGACATGGTCTGAGAGACACATAGAGAACTATTCAACCAAAGGCTGGTATCAACTGGATCCGTTCATTGTTCCTGAATACAATGTTGAAGCTACTGAACAAGTCATTGTTGGTAAATGATTGTCTGAAATAGTCTGTTTCTTCACTATAGATTTAAAGGAAAATATTACAGCAAGAGAAAAAGAAGGTGAAATTGATTTCATTTAACAACAGCTTTCCAGCCTTGCCTCACGTCTCACTCAAATAACCTTTGTAACTAATTACAGTGGAGCTTGAAAATAAAACACTTCTAGGCTAAAGGATTTTATAAGTCATCAAAATTATCCAGTGCTCAGTATAGCCAAAATCCTATATGCTATTATGTTCTTGTTCCAGCAAGGCTGCCTGCAAGTTAACATCTATAGAGCTATGGGAGGAACAAAAGGCAAACATTGATATCATCAAACAATATATTGATGTACAAAGACATTATTATAGGCTGAAAAATCAATCATTTCTAAGTGTTTTCTTTTTTGACTTTGTATTAAATTTGGAATGATTGTAATAATTGGTGATTTTGCTGCTTTTTCAGGTCTGGCAACATATCCAGACAGTCAGCTTCATGCACTGTCCTGCCATGTTACACTTTTTTTTTTTTTTTTTCCTTTCTGTCCTTAAAGGTTTAGAAGCATGCATTAACATTTGTAAGCTATTCTGTCTGATGGAGATTTCCACTAAAACAGCCTTATCTGTCCCCCTCTCCATTCGTCTTAGTTTGGATGACTTTTTTAATCCTTTGGAGTTAAGATTTAAAGACTGTTTACATTAAAGGGACTTGTCATTCCTAAAAAAAAGCAGCCTGGATTCCTTTCTCTGACAATTCCCAGATGATCTGTATCTTGCACCTATATGTCTGAGGCTCTGTTTCTGTCAATATACTTCCTTCATTCTAAATATAACATTCCAAATATGGGGGTGTTTTTATTCTTTCTTTCTCTCTCTCTCTCTCTCTTTTTTTTCTTCCCCCCCATAATTCTAATCTGCAACTTCTAGTGGGCAGGGATACAAAATGCACATCATTTTTTGTGCAGATACTTAAAANATACCAAATGCTCTATGCACATTGCTGTAGGGAAAATTTTGTTTCTTATGTTTAGTGACCTTCACCATATAGTACAAGGTTTATCTGTTTACTTACTTGGGATTTCTTCAAATCAATAGCTCCCAGCTGCAGACCATGCACCATTAGTGATTCATGAAGCACTTGCTGGAGGTCCATAGAGAACTGCCTGGTAAAGCACAGGATCCTCTGCATCTCCATCTGCTATCTTATATTAAAACCAGCTAAAGTCATATGAAATAGTTTCTGAATGCCACTATTCAGAGAAGGCAATTGCTGCTGTTGCACAAGGCCGGTATCTAGTTGTGAAATATTCCACATGTGACTTAGTAGGGACTGAAAGTGGGAGACAAGGGGTTGAAATGTGACCCACACCCCAGAACAGTTTAAGGCCACTTGCTCTTCACAACTCCTCTGCCTCAGCTATAATCCTCTGATTGGCCTGTACGGAATATCCTTTGGAGTCAAATCAGTTTTATGATTTCTAAACTCTGATGGCTTTAATTTGCTGCAAATCTTTCCAGAGATTATGATACTTTGTACAGCACACCTATAAATAAGTTCTATGACAGCCTCATTAATCAGGCTACATTTTAAAAGCATTAGCCTTTTTCCCCTCTGTTGAATCCACAGCTTATCTTTCCCCAATTATAATTAGTGTTCATTAAAAGCAGTACTTTTTTTGCAAACTAGAGAGTTACACTGGGCCTGATGCAGACTTCCTTCATCCTCCAGCTGATGAACCCCGATATTGGAGAGGTGTTTGAAAACTTGGTTCCACATTAACAAATTACAAATTAACTATTTTAAGCAGGGTAAGCCTAAGAGATCAGTCACAGTACTGTAAAGTTTGCACTTGATATTTTTAATGTCAAGATGCCTTGTTCTGAGGATGGAGCATTAATTGGGCCACCTCACTTATCTTGAGGAAAGTGGGTGACACAAACAGAAAGATCAAACACCAGCCCCCCCCAAAAAAACCCCAGATATGCAAAATTGATCAGCACATAGAAACTTTAGCCTTCCTATTCATGAAAGAACATTTTATATATATATATATATATATATTTAATACTGGCAGAAATATACCCACTCTGGACAAGCAGGAAGCTTTGCAATTTGTATTTTGGACAAAATGAGGTAAAGATATCAGAAATAATTCTACTAGAGAAAAATATGGTTCTTAGGACTTCTAGACTCCTTTCCAAATGCTCTGATCAGTTGGGTAGTGTGTCCATTAGCAAGAGTTATCTCATGGAAACATTTACAAGTTAGTTATGAAAGTCCTAGTCTATGCTGTGGGAAGACATTTGGCTTATCATCAACATCGATTTAAAGCATGGACTTGACAACCAAATTTCGGAAAAAATCTGTTGTTTCAGTGCATGTGAAGCAGGTAAATGGTACAAGATAGCAGCTTGAGAAGATTAACATGCCTTGCATCACCGTTGTTGTGAAAAACATTATGTTGTATAGAACTTCTTCATAAAATTATCCCTCTATTTCTCTGTGCATTGTGTGGAAGACAGATATTGTCACAGACTGATCCATAAGGGATGTCTTTGGATGAAGTGAACTGCCTGCAGAGGTGCTTGACTCCATCAATAGAAAAGAGACTTAAGTTAAATAAAAAGGTGGATTATTAATGAAAACATTAAGGTACTTTAGAAGAGGATCTAACTGACTGAACTTTCACATCAGTTTAGTTTCTCAGTTCCAACCAAAACATCAAGGCACACGCAGAAGAAGTACATGATCAGGGAATTCAGATACTTTTAGAAGTGAGGAAGAAAATAAATGGATGTTTTCAGGATCCTAGTTTTGAACCTGACTAGGTCAAACTTGTTTATACTTTTAAAATATTTTGCATTTTCTGTATTGGTACCCAATGGTACCAATGTCACAAAGGCATGCACTTCTCGAATATGTCTGAATATGTCCAGGTCTTGAACCTTTTTGTGATACTAATGTGAAATAGAACTGGCATAAGTTTTAAATATGAATCTTTTTTGTGGTGAATTCTGTAAAGGAAAGGAGAAAGCTTCAGATTCTCAGTTGGTGGAAATAGAGCACAGAGTGTGTCATTCAACACAGTGTATCAGTGACCAGAATTTGTGAAAAACCAATGAAGGATACTGAAAGGCATTTCCCACCAGTACTATCACTGGAAATGAAGTTAACTTTCACACCCATCTTCCCTTCCTTTTATATCTAAACGTATCCACAGCTATAACACACTTCCCTTTAGTTAACAAATGTCCAATCTTGACAATATATTCTGATGTCCAGTACCATTATGTCTTTACCTAAACCAAAATCTCTAGTCTCCTATCAGGTGCATGCTCCACTGGAATCTATTTCATACTTGTCAGGGAAAGCAAATAGTGCTTTTATCCCTCTTCTTCTTCTTGACTGGCAGGGTAAATAATGAGCAGGAGGCTAGAACTCTGGTGTGATGAAGACCAGTGGCTACAATTGAAAACTGTAAAATGTGTTCATCTGGCAATTTGGCTCATAGGCATCCCTTTTTCCATCCCATCACATCAAGTTGTGAAAAGGTTAGGTGATACTGTGAGAAACAACTGAACAAGAAGAATAAAACTACTCTCTCTAAAGAATAAGATTTTGTATATCTTTAACAGAACTTCTTAATATCAGGTGGTGAAGTTATTTGCAGGTCTGTGACAAGGATTCAAATTCCCACAGAAGGACAACTCTGTGAAAATGGCACTCTGCTGTGAAGAGGACAAGACTGCTGCAAAAAGCAATGATAAATTATGTCTAAGAGATGAAGGAAGTAAAAGCTAAACAGAGCTGGAAAGGGTCAGAAAGGAAAGGATTACAGTGGAGGTCTGAAGGGTCTTCCTGTTTTGTCAGCTTCTCTTTTCAGAGTTAAATTTGATGGCAATGAAAATAGGAATTTATTTTGCTTGGTTTTATTTGAGGTTAAAATTGCAAGGTGACTTTGTCTTTCACATGAGATGTGAGAAAATGCATGTGATGTGTGCAGTTTGTGATGACTGAGAATGTTTGATCACAGGAAGGGATAGCAAGAGGAGAGAGAAAATTTCAAGGTCAACCTTAAAAACTTAAAAAATTAAATATTTTTGAATCAGTGCCAGAATTCTAATGATTGTATTCTGTACAGTTTTATTGTGGACTATAATTTGTCCATGGAAGTTTTGCTGATGCTTGTACGTCCATTGCTGCAAATCATAGTAATATGCACAGAGGAGTTAGTGATGACCTTACACTGTGCTCACTTTAGCTGGAAACACTCTGTTCTTGCCCACCCTTTAGTCAGGATATGGGCAAAGTGAATTGTAAGATGTTATACTTAGCACCTAGCTAAGTGTATATTGTTCTGTGCTGTGCCATGCCATGTGAGCATACCATGTGTCCACAGGGGAAAAACAAGCTGTCACTGCAACACTTGAAAGTTAATAATCCTTTTTTCTCATTAAAGCTCTTCAGCACAGAGACAATGCGGATTGGAGCAGGGTTATACTGGTGCTGACTTCCAGTCTGTTGTTGTCGCCATGACTTGGATGACATTCCTTTACCTTGCTTTGACTTGCCCTACTTGAGCAACTGGGAGCTGTCCTTCCTTCAAACACCTTCCTGTGAGAGCCAGAGGATGGCAACAGCCTTCTACAATTCACTGGGAAAGACTCAGTGGAGAAGATTATCAAACTGCAGCATCGAGCAGCAGGTGCTGGTCTTTTACAAGCCCCATTGAAATGTGCAGCTGAGTAAACCCTGGAAAGAACAAAGCCAGTCTGCCATGGTTTTGTAAAGTGGAAGCTCCCATGCACATTGCAGGTGTTGAAATAAGTAACAAGATCTCTCCAACAAAACATGAAAATGTCCTTTTAAAGGACCAGAAAAATTACATCCTAAAATGGCCAGATTTTCTCCAATGAAAATAAAATCCCCAATGGGATAGCTTGAGTAACCACCATTAGTGAAGATGTCTTTAGTCTTGGTTTCAGTGGTGAGCAGATTGAGATTAAATCGCCTACATTTAGCAGTCTGCAGGAACTATAATCCCATCACAGTCAATAGCCACACAGCTACATCTGAGACAACCCTAAAGAATTGAAGGCATCCACACCAGACTGGCAGATATGACAAGGGAATTAGAGTAAACATCCTCTTCTAGAACTACTAACAGATGGAGATAGGTGGAGTCTTCTAAGTCCTAGGTATTTAAGCTATTGAATTCCACCTCCTAGAATGCATTTAGACTGTTCCTTGTGGACTTAAATTTAGGTGTCAGTAGTCTAAGCAGGTTCTTATCCATAAAGTTGGATGAGATGGATTCCATACATCAGATCTAAAGACCTATGTCAGTTTTGAAATATGCTATGTGCTCTTCGTGAGAACCAACAGTATTTTTGCTGTGTGAATTTCTACTTCTCTATGGAAAGATGTGGAACTGCTGGAGAGAGTTCAACAAAGTGCTATGAAGACAACTAATGGGCCTGGAATGTCACTCAAATGAGGAAAGGATGAAAGAGGTGGGATTTTTTGTTCTAGAAAAGGGAAATTATTTTAAAGCTACTACAACCTCTCCTGCTAATTAAATTGCTATTCTAGTGTAATGGGTTTGTGTGGCTGGGTTTTGGGAGTGGGGATGGTTGCAGGGGTGATTTCTGTGAGCAGCTGTCAGAAGCTTCTCCCTTGTCCAGCAGAGCCAATGCCAGCTGGTTCCAAATTGGACCCACTGCTGGCCAAGGCTGGGCCAGTCAGTGATGGTGATAACACCTCTGTGATAACATATTTAAGCAGAGAAAAATCTTACTGTGCTGATGTAATTGTGCTCAGAAGAGGGGAGTGAGAAGGTGTGAGAGGAACATCTGTGCACACACCGAGGTCAGTGGAGAGGAAGGGACAGGAGCTGAAGCAGAGATTCCCCTGCAGCCCATGGTGAAGCCCATGGTGAAGCAGCTGCCCCCTTGCAGCCAATGGAGCTCCATGTAAAAGCAGAGATCCACCTTCATTCCATGGAGGGCCTCACACTGGAGCAGTTGGATGCCCAAAGGAGGCTGTGACCCCATGGCAGGGACCTGCAGATGTGTGGAGGGAGGAGTCCATGCAGGAGCAGGTTTCCTGTCAGGACTCATGACCCTGTGGGGGATCCACGCTGGAGCAGGTGGTTCTGGAAGGACTACACCCTGCAGAAAAGAGCCTATAATGGAGCAGTTCATAGAGAACTGTAGCCCATGGGAAGAACATAAACTGGGGAAGTGCATGGAGAACTGTCTTTGTGGGAGAGATCCCATGGGGGAGCACGGGAACATCTCCTGTCCCTGAACAGCAGCAGGAACAACGTGTGATAAACAGACTGTAACCCCCATTCCCTGTCTCCCTGCACCTCTGGGGAAACAGGTGGAGCTGGGAAAGAGGAAGGGGTGAGAGAGAGTTGTTTTTAAGGTTTACTTCTCATTATCCTGCTCTTATTTTGATTGGTAATAAATTCAGTTAATTTTCCTAAGTCAATTTCATTTTGCCCAGTATGGTAATCGGTGGATTATCTCTCTCCCAGTCCTTATCTCAACCCATCAACCCATCATAATATTTTCTGTCTCCTGCTCATTTGCAGAGGGGAGTGACAGAGAGGCTTTGGTGGGTACTTGGCATCCAGACAGAGACAACTCTCTACATTCAGTGCAAACACCACATTTTACAAAGGGCATTTTTATATTCTATCTGTTATAAAATACAGATCAACTTGCATGAGTGTGTCTGTCTGTTGGCATAGTTTTTCAAGATAAAATCTCCCTGAGGAGGAAAAAGTGCTGAACATTTCTACAGTAATCAAGGCAATTGGCAAATCAATTATATCACAGGCATCTTTCCTCCTATTTAGGAGTTTGTTTCATTTTTACGCCATAAATGTGCAATCTAAACCAACAAATATATTTGATCTAAAAAAAAAAGGCTTTTAACCAAAATTTAGGAATGTCCTGAACACCAGATTGCTTGTGATGCCACAGTTCTAGACGTTATCATCAAATTATATAATTTCAATGCATTGAGATAGTTTGGATCGTGTTTTGCTCCACAGATAGGACAGTAGAGCCTAACATTTGTCCAAATTGCCTTGTAGCTACAAATTCAGATTTGATTTTTTCCATTTGCCCATTTGTTCTGGATAAATTGAAGCCAAAGATCCTTCCTTCTTAACATTTTCTGTAACAAATTCAATTTGTAGAGCTGTGTCATAATGGACTGACCATAAATGGTGCAAATCTGTCAGTAATTGGCAAGCAAATGCTGTCTGAATTTGATTATGTTTATTTTTATAGAGCTCAGGTCTTGCAAAGTCACATATTTTGTATATGACTGTTGAGGGCATTCAATTACCTGTGGACTAGTAATTCGCAGGTGTTACCTGAATTTATTGACTCCTGAATTTACTAAGCAAAGGTATGCTTAGAGTCAGTTCAAGGTGATACAGGCAAATCTTCATTTTGCTGCTCTCAGGACAAGGACCTGGGACTAAGATATGTTTGTGCCATGGCAGCAGGTGAAGCAAAAGTGGTGGAAGGAAGAAATGGGGAAGAATACTTCAGAATCACTTTTGCTGGTTCCACTGCCTCCACAGGGAAGGTAGAACTGTGACTTCACCTTGAGGAGCCACCTATGTAATTATAAACATGTTCATTCCCACACCACCTACCCCCTCTCACAGCTCTGAACTTTCTCCAGTGGTGGCAATGATAAAAGGTAACCTAGCTTCTTAGGAATTTAGTAAAGCATGCATTAGTCATTTTTTCACTCATCTTTTCTCCTATCTGTTAGTTTAAGGAATTGCCTGCCTTGCTCATATGTGATTTAACTCTCTTTATGTGTCCAAGAACAACACACACAAAACATCCTGTAATTCCCATGGCCCAATAAATTCAAACAGCACAAATGTCTTACTACCAAAGAAAATAATTTCCATGTTTTCAAAGCAGAGAACTATGTGGACAGAGAAAGAAGTTAGGAAGTTTGTTAATATCATCCCAGGAATTAGCCATGGGTCCAACCCAATATGTATAAGCAAGTGCTTGTCTAACTAAATCACCTTATAATTCAGGTATAGGCTGTTGGGTTTGTATGAGCATATGTATCCGTATATTTTAACATAGAACTCCTAAATGATTTTAGTAGAGAACACTGTAGAGAGCTTATTTATTGGCAGACTGCCTCTGTGACTGAGCAGGGCTGTGGGAGGCTTAAGTGTGTTCTGGGTAATGTAGTCTGATTTCTATTTTAATGGACTGAATAACTAGAGAAGGCACTTATGTTAAATGGCCTGACTGAGAACTCAGCAGCCATTTGAGGTAAGAGAGAGTTTATGATAAAAGTAATAATCTGTAAGAGTTAAAATCTATTGTTCTAAAAAAGGATAAAATGTGTAGTACCAGAGCCCAAGAGAACAGGTGGGACATTCCATTCTGTACCTGACCTGGATGGTGATTTGCTGTGTGATTTTGCACAAATTTAGGAAATATTCCCAGATGATAATTCAAATGTCCATAAACCATATTAATTTATTTTCCACTTGGGAAACCATAGAAGGAGAAATTCTGGAGCTTAACTAATGTTCCCAAGGTGCTTTAACATTGCTGGATGACTGCTATTCAGTAAATATAACATTTAGAGAGTTAGGTTTAATGTATCTGAAGTAATTCAGGAGGATTCCCACTGAAGTCCACTGAGTTGTAATGGTGCAATGGTAGCATGAGTAAGACCACTTTTCAGTCCTTCACTAGGAAAAAGAAAACCTACCTCTCCCCAGGTTTCTATGCTGGGTTGCTGTTAATGCCACTGTGCTGGGTTGGGACATGACCTCAGGTGAACACTGTTTTGTGTCCTCTTTACTGAGTCTGCACAATGTCCACTCAAGAGGCTATACCTGTTTGCAAAGTCATGAAGAAATTTAACTAATGATGATATGTCTCAAGATGGCTATGGGTTAAAACCATGTCGGACATCACAAAAAAAAGAAAAAATCCCAATAATTTTATCAAGGCAATACTATATTTTTGATGGCTTAAGTTTTAGCTTTCATGTTTTTCATATTCTGTGCTGACTAGGGGTGTAGTTCTGAGCCTCATATTAAGTGTTAGCAAGCTGTTTTCACAGAATAGGTAGACAAAACAAATCCCTTTTCTGATGAAGACCAAGGACAATGAGTACAAGTTTCAGGCCCAAAAATATGAACAATGGTGGATTGAAGAAGGAAAACAATAAGGATGATAGTTCACAACCCAAATCTGTAACTGGACAATTAAACCACAATATGTAAATAGACCAAAACTTATAAAAGTGTAAGACCTTGTGACCGGTCATCAATTTTTGTGACCATTCTAAGTCCACCTTGGGTGTAGCCTTGCTCAGGCTCTTGTCCTGCCCAAGGTGTACCTTAAAGGCCTCTCAATAAATATCTACTTTATTCTCTAGCTCTGTTCAGTGTCTGTTCCAGGTCAGCCTTCCCAAGGCACCATTTTAAGACAAATACTTTAGTCTCCTCATGTTTAAAAAACTCAGGATGGAGGAAAAGTCAAAACAAACTTGACTCACAGAAAATTGTATTAACATTTTTTTCCATTTATTTTGATTTTAAATATTTTTCTCCAAGGCTTTCAGATTTCAGTCTCTAACTCACTGAGTCTGGGGAGAATTTGATTTTAAAAAAATTAGTAATAGCGCATCTCAGTTAAAAGTGAATTGAATGAAAGACCATACAGTCTATAATAGAACTTTCATAAGACAAACATCTTTGAAAAACCCTGAATGTAGTTTGGAGTTTTCCTTGATTTTTGTTCATGAAGTCTGTGTGCTTCTGACAGAAACTAAAACTGACTAAAGGAATTTAGTGAAAAGATGATCTGGTGAAGTACTTATTTTTTTCCTGTTCTTTTGGGAGCTAAAAGGGATGGCTGGCTTTCAAGTTTCAATCATAACACGAGCAGGTTTAAAAGTAGAGTTAGATCAAAAGAACATAGTTCCAAAGAAATTGAATTTTTCCTTATGGTCTGCAGTGAGTGGAGAGCAAGCTGTGTGTGTAACCCAGGCATCTAGACATGGTGGTGCTTCAGCTGCAATGTCAGTGGGAAATGCATTCCCAATAAATTCAGTGAAGAAAAGCAACGGGGTGATGTAGGGAATGTGTGGTTAAATTTTGGGTGCTTATGAGGGCAGATATTATTGGAGAGCAGGTGTGAAGGTTCACTGATAGAACATCAGTGAGGCTCTAGGTTTCTAAGACCAACTTAATAAGTTAAAATGAGTTCCTACCTTTCTTCTTTTATTTTCTTTTTTTTCTCCTCTAAAGGTAAAAAGTAAAAATAAAAGGAAAAGTAAGCATCTGTTGTTTTAAATCTCTACATCAGGTTTGGACTTCTATGGGCTGAGTGATTAACTTTGTCAGAGCTACTGCAGCTCTGATTCAGTAAAATATTCTTTGAATTTAAGTTAAATCCAAGTGCTATGTACTGTTTTCTTGAAGAGAACACAACTACCTTTCAAACTGAGAACTTAGATGCAAATTCCAGATAAAATCAGCCCCCAAAAAAGAATTAAATTTGTGAGAACATTTCTGCCTATTTCTAAGTAGTCATGAAAAATAAAATTATTTCAGAAAGGATCTGAACCAGCATATTTCTGGATAAATACTTTTTGTCATAAGACACAAAAGAACGATTAGTGCCTTTTGCTTAAGCATAGAGTCCCCACCCCCTTCTGCCCCCAAAGTACTTACTTTTCTCTAAAGGTTTGGGGTTTACGTCTTGCTCCCTCAGCTCAACATTTTCTGACAGATATATTTTCAGGTCTTTTTTATTCTCCCTCTATTCACTGAAGAGCTTTGTAGCTGTACCAAGATGCCTTAAAGTGTGTCTAGTATTAGTAACAGTACTACTTGTCATGTTTATCTTTCTTGGTGTCTGCACAGAGAGCTGATGTAACCTTGCTTCCAGAACAATCAATGGACAGAGAGAGATGCAGCATCAGGGTGTGGTGAAAGCACAAGCATCCCATGCCCATCCTGCTCCATGGACTGCATACATGGAGACTGGAGAGAAGAAAAAAAAAAGTTTATTTTTGTTTTTTATTGTTTGAAAATGACAATTTTACCTGCATGGGTCTCGAAGAACAGTCTGCAAGGGGTGGGGAAGCTTCCATATCACCAGTTTCAAAAGTTTATTCACAGCACAATTTTTGCTTTGAACAAGCTGCTCCAGTGATGGAGCATGGACAATACCTTCTGTTGTTTTCCCATTTGTTTGCATCCTGACAATTTCACATATAACAAAAATGTCATCAAAAGCAGTGTTTTGTCCTTATCATAGAGAAAAGACAGGCCTGTACAGAATTTACTTCTCTCTCTGGAAATAGACAGGAGCCTGAGGCAGCATACCTGTATACTGAATAGTGAGAGCAACACTATTCCGACCCTGAGGCCAACTGACACCATCTAGTCCCATCTATCCTACTAAACTCTCATCTTCCAAAACTAGGAGGTTGTGTCTCAGCTGTCTAATGGGGATTGCCCTTGCTTAGATCTGACCTCCTGAGCACCCCTGGGAACTCCATGGGACAATGCTGACCTGGACGCTGGCAAAAGCATGCCAAGAGGTGGTTAATAAGTTAAAGGTGTGGATGACTGGGCTGCCTGGTGTCTGAGCCCTGGCACTGTTTCATTCACTTACACAAACTTACCTTGATGCTCTTCTGTGGGTTTCAGATGTTTCTGTCTGTTGCCCCTGTATCTCACTATCGAGCTCAAGTCCTTCAGCCAAGGTTTGGAGGTGGGGAGGCCAGGAGATGGCTGCAAGGCAGAGATTAGCTGCTATTTCAGAAGATTATTGGGATAACACAGGACACACAAAAGAAGATGCAAATAAGGTCCCTATATTCTCACTTAAGCATATATCAATGTTTGGCTTGGTACTTCCATTAGAGAATTTAATTTTCAAGATAGAAGAAAGAAAGGGAAATACACCCCAAGACTCCCAAACTGTACTGTATGTTTCTATAAAAATGTGAAAAATAATTTTCTCTTTATATTAATTATTCCTTAATGAAGTAGTACTTTTTCATATGCAAGAAGAGCTCTATGTTATAGCTTGGATTCCACTTGCATGACTCACAGATCGGCTTGGGTTGGAAATGACCTTAAAGGTTATCCTGTTCCAGGCCCCCTGGCATGGGAAGGTGATGCAGTCGGACACGAAATGATCACACAGAGACCTGGAATCTTTTGAGATGCAGCGCTGAGGCCGAAAAAGGGCCTTTGTTTATTCATTTCCAAATATATACTTTTATCAAGGTGACAATGGATTGGAAGGTGAAATTTCCACCTCTCAACCACATTGGTCAATCAGACTATCAATCACATTCTCCTCCCATTTGAAGGAATGCAAACATTGGCCATATTTACAAAAAACTATTCTTTGTTTATGTTAAAAGGCATGGGAAAGTGAGAAACTTTGACTCCAATATGAAACATCAGAAGGCTAAGAAAATTCTGGGTGACAGGAAGGGATACATTTCACTAGTCCAGGTTGCTCAGGGCCTCATCCAGCCTGGCCTTGAACACTTCCAGGGATGGGACAGCCACTACTTTGGGCAATCTGTGACAGTGTCTCACCACCCTCACAGTAAAGGCTTCCATGTCCAATCTAAATCTACCCTCTATCAGCTTGTCACCATTGCCCCTTGCCTGTCACTACTGGTAAAATGACCCTTTCCAGCTCTCTTAGACCCCTTTAGGTGCTATAAAGTCTCTCTGGAGACTTCTCCAGCCTGAAAAACCCCAGCTCTCTCAGCCTGTCTCTATAGGAGAGGTGCTCCAGGCTCCTGATTATCTTCTTGGTTTCCTCTGGTTTCACTCCAACAGGTCTGTGTCCCCCTTCTGCTGGGGGTCCCAGAGATGGATGTAATACTCCAGGTGGAGTGTCATGAGGGCAAGAGGGGCAGAATCACCTCCCTCAATCTGCTTTTGATGCAGTTCAGGACACTGTTGGCTTCCCAGACTGCAAACATACATTACCAGGGCATGTTCAGCTTCTCATCAACCAACATCTCCAAGCTGTTTTCAACAGGTCTGATCTCAATCCATTCACTGTCTAGCCTGTATTTGTGACTGGGAATAGCAAAGAATTGGCAAACAATACTACAGCATCACTTTGGAAGGAGATTTTTTTTTTTTTTTTTAAACAGACTTCATAGATGCCCATAGTGACCATGAAATAATTTGGAAAAACAGCTAAAAGGGAGGACTTGCATCAATGTTTTATAATGCTCTATTCAATGACAATAGGTGATTTGTACTTGATTATAGCCTTGAATTTCTATTTGCAGCATGGCTATACAGAATGAAAAGCACCGGAAAGTTGTAGATAATTTTGGTTCAATTATATGGTAGAATTTTTAATTTATGAAGCTAAATTGAAAATAGGAGATAAGAATATAGTTGGCTTTATTTCCTCTATTCTAAAACTGTAAAAAAACCCTCTGTCTAAATGTTAGAAAGGAAATGAGACTGTTTAGCTATTAGAATTTAAAATGTCAGTGAAACATTGAAAGAGAGAGTAGCAATGTGCATTGAGCCTTCACGAGTAGATTGTTCAGGGGAGTCATGTTTCCACTTAACTGGCTTAGAAGGACATGAAAAGCAACTAGTAGTTAATTTTTAAGAAATGCAGAACTCATTTTCATGTTTTACTTCCTTTGGTCTCATGCTGTATGCAGACTTACAGCCACCTAAAATATCTCGAGTGGACCAAAAGTACTGGATCCTACAAAAAAATAGAGATGGGAATTTCATCTCTGATAATATGCAATCTAAAAGTATGTTTGTGCTGCATGCTGAATGCCAGTGAGACATCCTCAAACAACTCCAAAGCCAGGAACAGGACTGGCTTGAGACAAAAAGTGCTGCTAATGAGCAGGGCTTGTTCCCTAAGGCACAACCTCCTGCCAGCACCACTTCCATTCCTCATGCTGGAGCCTCTCAGGAAAGCTGCACTCTCTGCTGTGGGCACACCAGTCCATGCAGGGCTTTGGGCACCAGGGTCCCCACAACTGCCTGGAGCACCAAAGCTGTGCTGTAAGCTCAGGAGTTAGACTGTTCTTCCAGGCTGGAGTTGAAGAGGAAGGTACGAGACAGCAGATGGTTTCAAAACAAACAAACACACACAAACACTATAGAAAACAGATGGGAGAGCCCAAGCAGGGTGAGCATTACTGGGATGACGTGGAGCAGTCTAGAGCAGCAGCTTTGCTGTGAGTGTTCATAGCCTGGGTAACTGAGGTACTACAGAAGAGAATGGCAGGAAGGAAGTTATTGCTTTTTTGGGGGGATTTGGTAAGAACTACTGAACTGAGCCTGCTGGAAATGCTTTTTATCAGTAATGCTTGAAACTGATCTCCAGGTGAATAGAAATGAATTGTCACTATTCCAAAGCTGCAGTGAACAGGAAAAGACTGAGATCCATTCTTTCTAGTTTTTTTATTCAGTTCTACCACTCCTCAGCTGAATAACTCCATGGCCATATAACTTTCAAGAAGATAAAGTTTGGCTTATGAAAAACAAAATGAACTTCTGGGTTCAAAATCCAGTCTAGATTTAGAAATGCAAATCTTCATCTCTTATTTTTTTTTTTTTCTTCTCTTATACAAGGAAGTGTGGAGGTTGCCTACCTGTACACTGTACACTCTATGATGGTGCTATGGAACAAAAAACAAGGCAGATCTGGACTGCCTGCTTTCCTTTGGGTTCTTTTTTTTTAGTCCATTTCCATGAATTTGCAAATGCAAATGTGGTTTAATAAAGGACAGTGGGTGTCTGTACGGTGTAGATGCGTGAAGCAGAGAGAGATGCTGGTGGAGGGTGGATAATTCTAATCAAACTACTCACACCTTGCCCTCCTTGACATGCAATACTACTTTAAACAGCAGTGCTCTAATAGAGAAAAGAGCTACTGTACTTACCCACTCAATAATTTGCATAATTTTGAAGAGCTGAAAATGTCACTGCTGTTTTATGATAATTGTGGGGAAATGATTAGCTATAGCATTTATGCATTCCAGGAAAAAAAAATAGAAAGCATTTTACTATTCTCTCTTTAATATTAATAAGGATTAATAAAAAGAGAAATAAAATCACCTTGGAGGACAAACATTATGTATAAAATAATGGGTGTCATATGAAGGCACATGAGTCATCCATCCATTTGTTGTAGCCTGTCATGTCTAGGAAAGTCTTAAAAAGACAACCTCTTGACTGCCCCTTCTGTAATTTCAAATGCAAATTTTAGTAATAGGAATAGCTAAAAATAAACCATTATTTTCTTCCTTCTCTGCTTTGTAGTTTTGATTAAAATATACTAAATTTAAATCTCCTGTAATTCAAACATTTTTTAATTGTGACAAAAATACATGAGGTGATCATCTAATTTTCAACATTATTCTTCCAGAAAAACCTTTTGAGAAGAAGATTAAGGCATCAGTTCTAGGTAATGGGTTTTACTCCTCAAAGGTCCTTGAATTTAGCAGATTCTGTTGTTGTAGAAATACATGAAGTGAAGAATAGGCCCAATACAAATCCTTGTGGAGGCATGGTTTCATTGAAATCCCTGTCCAGCATCCTTTGACTTTCTATGCCTTCCTCAGACTCCTCTTTTTCTTTTACTGCAATAACAGCACAGCTGAGATTTAGAAAGGTCATTTTTACAGTACTCGTGAAAGCCTAGACTGCTCTACTTTACCCGGCTCCATCTGGCCATGAATTCCAGTCTCAGGGTTTTTGGTCTCTGTGTGATGTGAATGATGTGTTTCTCCTGACAGACTCTTTTCTGACAGTCTGTGCAGAATAGAGAGTTTTTTAATAGTTTTCCTCCCAGTTTAGTGAAACTGCTCAGTTACACTTACAGTTTAGAAAGGAGATGTGAAAAGAGATGACAATTACTGCTAAACATGTGAAGATGGAGGTTTTAGATTTATCTTCTTTATCCAGCACAATTTTTTAGTGGATGAAGTGTCACATATTTATATGATATAAACTCTCTTTCAAAAAATACTGTAACTTCTATCTAAGGCTTAGTAAGTGTTCCAAAATATGACATATATTCTCTAGAAACCTCTTGAGATACATTTATTTTTGTCAGAAAATATTGTCAGCAATCGCTAAAACATCTGTATTTAAAAGAATTATTTATTTTTATCTTATATTAGAGAAGAAACAATTACTGCCTTTTTTGAAATGTAGGAGAAAGAATAAAAGTTATCTTGGACTGGTATGGTATGGCAGAACTAACAGCCTCACAAGGAATGGTCACTCCATCTAGTGTAATAAAATATAACCCTGTGCAACAACCCAGAAGATCATCCACCATTCCTTGTAGAAGGGCCAGAATTTCAATAACTGCTCTGCAAGTTACAGTGTCTTGCTAGAAATAAAGCTGAGGATGCCATCAGGAGACCTGGGTGAAATACATATTTTCCACATTCACTGGAAAAGTTGGCAAAGACTGTCTTTTTATATCAAAGTCCATATTGTTGCACTGCAGTGTGTAGAATTGTGTATATTCATCTATTTCTATGGTAGTGTGGCCATCCTAGTGTGGCTCAACACACACAACTTGACCTTGTCTGTCATTATTTATGTCTACTATACTCACTAGAAGACATTGGCTAGAGCAGCACATATAAATCACTAATAAACTAAAATCTTATATTTGATTGTCCGGGTTTTTTCACTACATATTTTTTTCCAGTAATTAGATGAGGATTTCTTTTTAGGACAGGCCACGTTTTAATCCCACCCAGCAACTGAGTACCATGCAGCTGCTTACCCACACCCTTTTCTTGGTGAAATGAAGACAGTAAAAGAAAAGAGGTAACATTTGTAGCTTGAAAGAAAAACGTTAATAATAATAATAATAATAATAATAATAATAATAATAATAATGAAAAGGGAAAAAAGAGAGGGTTAAAGCCCAAGAAAGACTTTGGGCAACCTGTTCCAGTGGCTCACCACACTCCCAGTAAAGAACTTTTCCCTAATATTCTAACCTAAATTTGACATTGGATGCTGAAATGTTTGAGGTACAAACTGTCATATCACTCAGATACCTTTAGTTTATCAATTTCATCCAATACTTGTTTTTCTTTCTAGTAGCTGTGACAGAGTCTAAGTTAGCTAGCATTTTTGTTTATTTTCCATATACATAACCATTTTTCATAAGCACTTTCTTTTTCTGATGTTATTATTTTTGAGACAATGTTTTTTGTCATATTTCCTCTGTCAGGATTTTTTACTTAGTAGTTCATGCTACATCTTATTTACCAAGAATGGCTTTGTAAATAGTGTAAGTTCAGGACTTTTCAAAGAGTATCAGTCTATTTTAGTTACCCTGGTATACCCATAGCAGGTCTTTAATACCTCATCTGAATGAGCAGTTCAGAATGAAAAAAATAATGTTTACTGATAACAGTTATATGCTAATTCATTAAGGTCTGACTTTACCCGAGTGCTAATTAAAGGGGAAATATTTAAAGTATAAAGTAAGGCTTGCAAGCATATTACACACGGGTTCTTCCCTAACACATTTCCCGTCTATCACAGTTATTACTACAGGGTGGGCTGACAGGTTAATTACGTACTTGCAGGAGAACTGATACAGAAGATATTATGATCTCAAAAGCAAACATTTATAATCATTTTATCTAAACAGAAGACAGCCTCACCTTGATGAAGGTCTGCATTTAGTGAACATTTTAAGACAACAGTCTCTGCACTCTCAAGGAAGATACCTGATAAGCTATCCATCAGTAGATACCAAGCCAGCAGTATGAAGAATGTGCTGCAAGAATGTAACATATTCATATGGTAGTACCTGGGAAAAAAACACGGATTTTGCAATGATGCCACAGGACTGGGATTTACAAAGTTCCATTTTAATTTCCAGGTTAATTAATTTCCAGATTACTTGTGTGCAGGCCTTTTACTGACATAGAGACCCACTGAGAGAGATTATATCTAGAGGGTCATACAACATGGGGAGATCATGCTGAAAGCATCTGATGTGCCTATTTGCTTGCCATATGAATATATGCCCTACTATCCAAAGGGTGTGTTCACAAATGTATCAGATCCTCCCAGATGGGACTGTGATTCCAGTGAGGTTGCACTGCGAGAGGAATCCTCCTAAAAAGCACACATGATTCTATACTGTGGTGCAATACAAATTTTTTTTGCTGTTCTGGGACAAGCATCAGCTGAGCGTGGTTCAGGCTGTTCATCTACATCTTGCAAATGTTTTGCCAAATCTAGAGAATGCTGTTTACATGAGTTCATATGAATTTTCTTACTTGTGGAAGGGGATATCTGGACAGAGGCAAGAAGACTTAATCACACTCCAAATAGATGAAGATGCAGCTGCAGTTATATCGTGGAGATTTTTATGTATTCTATTTAAGAAGAAATCCTAAAACTTTAGTCCATTAAGTCCTGACATTTTGAGGGTTCTTGACTTCTTATTTTAGGTATTTTCCCCTTAGTTCATCTCTTTTTCAAATAAGCTGCATTTTTACTCATGTTTCTCCCTTAGCAGCCTGCCAAAATTAACACTCACCCATGTGATGTCAGTCTATTGTGATTGTTCATTGCTTACTACAATTAAACCCAGATAATAATTAAATAATGGTGCCTTGATATCCATTCACCTCTTTTTCTGCCAGATTTAGAATCCATCATAATGTGTTTTACCTTCCACTGTATCCCAAATCTACAAGACAAATTCTATATCATCTGTTGGGTTTCTATCAATTTTCCATAAAGGTCCAGCAGGCTGTGCACAAGTATTAGTTCCCTCACATGGATCTAGTTTTAACACAAGAATAAAATATTCATCAACTAAATTATTCAAGGAGTAATTGTTGGTATTTGTTGAATAATGTATTCTGTTCATGGTGCCTGAATACTACAAGAATGAGCTGAATAAATTATATGCTAAAGCAACAAAATCACTGCCTTGCATTTGTTGAATAGCATTTTATCTAAGCTAAATGTATTTTAATAAAAACATAGCATAAGAGAACAAAAATTTTTACCTTTTTCTTCTTTCTGACAAAGAGTATGGCTTTAGGTATGTATTGTGATAGTCCTTAAGCTGTACAACAGATGTTGAGAACTGACAGCTAGAACAATAATATCTTGTGTGGTGATTTTGAGAGACCACAAAACACAGTATTTCTTACCTTCAGAAAACATTTATTTTATTGTTACTAGAAAGAAGCTTAGTAAGTGGGCCACAGTTGTGAAAGTAACTCAAGTTCTGCTTATTCAGTATTAAAGTTTATATGTTCTACACATTCAGCTATTTTACTGCCCTTGCTTGCTCGCTAGAATCACGCTCTTCACTACATGAACAAATATTGTACTATTGAAAAAATACACATGCTTTTATTTAAGGGTAGCACTGAACAATTCCACATGGACAGAAATGTGGATTTTCAGCAATGAGCTGTTTCATCTAAGAAACCTCTGAACCAGGAAGTCTGGTCTGAATAAATAATGTGGACGTACAACAGGTGCATGTTGAACAGAACTAAGAGATGACAGTCCTGCAATTCAATACTAACTTGAATAATGACAAATGTGATCCCAACAGAAAAAGTCTGGCTGCTCAGTTCAAGCTGATTCCATGTGGGTGGGAAGGATGTTAAAAAGGAACAATTCTATTTGAAAAAGTTTATGCTGCCATTGTGTCCTGACTAATATTCCTTGAGGCAACATTTTAACTTCAAATGGCTGCTGACACCTCCATTTATGCAGAGGTGTTTCTGATAGTTCAAATATACCTGGCCTGCTCTCTCTCTTTTGGTTAAACTGCGAGGGAACATTGCACCAGTCAAATCTAGTCAATGAAATTGCAAGGTACCCACCTTTAACACTTACCCAAAATGTAGAACAAGAGAGGGTGGTATAGATTTTATGGGTCCTGCAAGCACAATTCACAAGTTATTGACACTTGTGAAAAGAGAGTTCTAAACAATCTTTTCATAGTCACACAATAATTCACATTACACTGACTGTTTCCTACAAGGATAAACACAGATTATCTTGAAACATGGAGTTTAAATGTACTTGTCTGTGTGGACAAGTAGCACAAAAATTTGTTCCTTTTGATTATTTCTCCATTCATCATTACAGAGATTCCCAATGTCAGTTTGTTTCAGAGTCAGTCAAAGGACCTTGAAAGCTTACTGAAATCAGAAATCAGTAAAAGTAACATAATTAAACATAAACTAAGCACATGCTTGCAAAGAGCATTCACTCAAGAAATGGGTTTGATTTAAACACTCAAATATTTTGCTAACTGGGTCTTAAATATGCAACTGTCACTTTATAGAAAATCATATTCTGATTGGTATATTTAATTCTGTCTACTATGGAAGAATTTATCTTCCTTGTAAATAATCTCTACCAGCACTGACTCTGTTAAATGTTGGTTTCTTCAGATGTCTCTTCCCCGCCCTCACAACACTGCATGAGAACAGCTTACTAATTACAAGGAATTCAATTCCTGTTGGTGACTTCAGCCTTGATTGCTATGAGGTTTGGATGCTGTCACAACCCAAGGTGAAGACTTCACCTGGGGAGAGAAGTATGCAAGTACTGCATGTTATAAAAAGGAAAAGAGAAATACTGACAAAAATAAGGCAGACTTTTCTTAGAAAAGATTAGGGTTTTGAGTTTTTCATGCAGTTCAGAAGATTAATTAACTCTTACTTAGCTTTGAGAGAGCAAGAGAAAAGATGTACTTGGATCAAAGACAGCTACTTCATTGCTTCTTTGGAAAAGACAAATTACTGTAAAAGAATACTAATATCTCTATTATTTAGCACATACATATTCTTATGCTACCAGAACTTTCATGTCATGTCATTCTTTTGAATGCAATAAAAGTATCCACTTGTAACATGCTACCAGGTTAGTGTAAAATGGTCTTCCTCACTCATTAAGACCATTTTTCTTTTCTCAGACCATGATGGTGATATTGCAGTTTTTGTTTCATCTTTTTGGCTGCTTAATAAGTATAAATCTTAAAATGCTTCTCTTTTAAATTTAAATTAGGCTTTGATCATTTTTTCATAGAATAAATTCACCTGTAAAAAGGTTTCTGAGAATGTAGAGAAATTGTGAAACAGTTCATTTTCAGATATATTTGATAAGAGAGCACACTAAAGACTCTTTTACCATGGATTTAAATTGGTGAAATCCAACAGACTGGCTTGTATTTTGCAGTTATAAATGAGTACTAAATATGTTCTCAGAAGGAGAATGTGAGTTAGTCATATTGGAAAAGAAAACATAACAAAAACTTATGCCTCTGATGAGATTGTGATGAGTGGAAGGAAGAGCCAAAGGGAAAGATAACAGTAAATAAAATGAAATTATGAAAAAAATATTTGGAAAAATATAGTAATTAAGGAAACAATTTCTTCTCAGCCACACACTAATTGGTAGAGATATACTTGAAAAAGGAAAGCTTATAGAGTTTATCTTCCACCCTGTCTTTTAAAATTGCCATATAAAGATGTATAGATGCTCCTATAATTTGAAAACTGTTGTTTAACCTTGTATTCCATCTCTGTATTTTGCAACTGCATTTCGTTCTTTAAAAAATCTGCATAATATTTACATAATGAGACTCAGACCCTAATATGCCAGACAATTGTTCAGCAAACTTCCCTTGTAAACAATTATAGACAAAGACAGAGAGGGGAAAAAAGATAATGGAGAAGTCATTGGTTTCTGTTATGAAAAAATATCTAAATGTCCAAACCTATATCTTGGCTGTTAGCTTATTCTTTTTCTGCAAGACTTTCTAGTGACCTAATATAAAAGTCTGTTATTTGAGTCTCTAGGTTATCAATTTCTTTAAATAAAATTGTAATTAATAGTTGTGAAGATTGCATAGGCCAGACTATACTAGCACAAGTACAATGCTAGTTAGCTTCTACAAAAGTATGGCAAACAGATATTGCAGGTATTCACATTGTGTCTCAGTCTGAAGTCTACGGAACCCTACAGAAAAATTCACCTAAAAGTCTTATGGATCTTACAAACTTGTAGAGAAAAAATTGAACTATTTTCAACTTTTTTTTCTCTCTGCCTCCTGTTGATCTACATTTTTTCATGGTCATTTCCTGTAACATGCTATATTTGAAATGGAAGCTTCATATGTCATAAGCAAAATTTTCTTCTATATTATCATGACCTCATGAAAACAAGGAAAATTATAGAGGGATCAATATTTAAAAGGATTTTGATTGATGACATTTTATCACAGACTTGGTTTCTGGTAAAAAAACCCAAAACCCTGAAGTGATACAGACTTGAAATATCTAAGCTGCTGTGGAGGCAGACTAAGCTCCTCTTAAAGTTAATCCCAATATAGTATGTGCTCAGTAATCTAGGAATGTTTGGCTGGTCTATATGCTGGTAAAGCTTCATGGTCTCTTTGCTCATTGCCTTCATTTTTCACCTGACAAATGACAAATTCCTTTGTACTAATTGCTGCCCAGCAAAAACACTTTAATTAACTGTAAATATTTCTCTCCAAACACAAGAAGAATACTTCCTTGTTAGTTTTGACCACATTTGTTTTCTTTAAAGCACACATATGAGAGAAATTCTGTTTGTTGGAACAGTTGTCAAATGTGAAAGTGCCATGAATATGCATGCAAGCATGTATTCACACAAACATTGATATCACATGTGCCCGCATGACCTTTATGAAAGCTTTCTGTGGGCTGAGAAATGGAAGAGGAAAGAAGGAGTGTTTTGGCAGAGAAATAACAAGTATGTCTTTCTCCATAAAGCCTGCAGGAAAATGAGCAGCTGTTGTGGAGGAAGTAAAGGACAGTATGCAAAACAACCATCACCATGAACATGGATGTTCACCATGTGACACTTCAAAACTGAGGATCAGTATACTTCTTTGTCTGTGTACCTGAACTCAGCCAGGAAAGTTTCAGCATTTAAGACACATTCCCTGCTCCTATGTCACCAGATGAAAGGGAGAAGAGGTTGAAGTTCTGCAGTGGATGGCTATGAGCTCTTCAGAAGGGCTAGGAAAGGAAGGAGAGGTGGTGGGGTAGCGCTGCCTGTTAGAAAGTGGTTTGCCCAGAGGTTAATGATGGTGACAAGAGGCTCCAATGTTTTGGGGTAAGAATCAGGGGGAAGACCAACAAGACAGATATTGGTGAGGAAGCACCTCAAGTGGATGTGTCCAGTTCTGGGACCCTCATTTCAAGAATATTGAGCTGCTGGAGCAAGTCCAGAGAACAAAGCTGGTGAAGGGTCTGAAAGGCAAATCCTACGAGGAACAGCTGAGGGAACTGGTTGTTTAGCCTGGAGAGCAGAAGGCTGCATATTGCTTTCTCCAATACATGAAATGAGGCTGTAGTGAGGTGCAGGTTTATTTCTTCAGAGTAACATGCAATTAGACAGTATTGGAAAGTGGCATCTGGGCAACTCTAGATTACATAGCAGAAAAATATCCTCTTCAAAAGGCTTGTCAAGCATTGTAACAGGCTGCCCAAGAAGTGGTTTAGTCACTATCACTGTAGATATTTAAATAACATGTAGATGACCATAGTTTAGTGGTGGACTTGGTAGCGCTGTGACTGCAAAGTATAGGTGAAGAAGTAAAAGTCTGTTCCCACAGTATCTTTTGATGACTACAGTGGATGACTGTAAATATGCCCATGTATGTCCTGGAAATGTTACTTTATTTTCTCAAGCAAGAACCTTCAGTGAAGGAAAATGTTCATTTATAACATTTATTCATACAGCTGCATATATTTACATACATTCAATCACTATAAAAATGCAGTGTTGAAAGACAACCTGAAGAAAAAAGGATTGAGTGCACTGTAATGCAATTACTTCGAGTAAATGTATGAAGAAAAGTATGAAATTTTTAAACTTCTGGTTCCTTTTTCATTCATTCAGGGATGGAATGAGACATTTTGATAATGCTTTTGTACATATTGTTAAAAAGAGAGATTAAAAAAATAAAAGGAAAAAGAGAGAATAAGAAAAGAGAGGAGGAGGAAAGGAAAAAGAAAGGAAATCAGAAAGGGAAAAAAGAAAGAGGGAAAGATTTACAGTGCTTTATTTTTTCATAATCCTGATTATCATCTACTTATAATGTCAATCTCTCCCATGCTCCTTGGACAAATACTTCTCATAAGTAAAGGCAAGATCTCTGCCATCTTATAAAAATTCTATCACAGGACTGGCAGAACGAAAGGAGCTCTGGCTTGGACTTCCAGTAAATTTTCCCTAAAAGTCACCTTTAAAGTTACAGTTTCAATACACTCATGGACTCTTTAGGTACATAAATGAAGCTCCAATTTTCTGCATGTTATAGACATAGCAGAGGCTGCAATCTTTGTTTCAGAAATGGATCATAGCAGCAGTAAGTGCATTCTGAAAGCTGTGAAAAAAATGGCCATTAACTGGTCCATAATAAGGCCCAGACATTAGAAACCTGAATTGCTTTCAGAAAGTGAAAGGGTAGAAAACCTTTCATTTATCATTCTCAGTTACTTTAAAAATTCGTTCCCATTTCTGGTTGTTAAGCATTAAGTTCTCATCATTTCTGAAAATCCTGGAGTAGTTAATCAATCACACAAACCAAATGTTGACTGCTTGCCTCAAACAGCTCTTGCAAAACCCTTATTAGACAGGTTCATTTGACATTTGTTTGCAACAAACATGTAAATGAAGACTACCACCCATATGGACAATAGCTCTAAAGGGAAAAGATAACACTGAGGGAAATGACTGATTTGTAGGCTATATTTTCTGTCATAGAGAACAAAGTAATATCTACATATTGTCAATCATGTCTATTGAGGGTTAATTTGCCTGCAATTCTTCAACAGATGACAGGAAACATGAAAGGCATGTAGGTAAAACCCCAGCATATCATATACACAAGTCTCCATTATATATGCATGTGAACACAACTTACCTCTGATCTCAAACGGATGTGGGAAGCATCTTTCATTTGCAATATATCATATCTCCAAGCTGTATGGTGCAGGTGACGTGCTGGAGGGAAGGGATGCCATCCACAAAGACCTGGAAAGACTTGACAGGTGGGACTGTGTGAACTCCACGAAGTT
Organism: Hylia prasina; assembly: GCA_013397195.1. Classification (NCBI taxonomy): domain Eukaryota; kingdom Metazoa; phylum Chordata; class Aves; order Passeriformes; family Sylviidae; genus Hylia; species Hylia prasina. The sequence continues at coordinate 512,172 of VYXD01011734.1, forward strand.
CAAGAAGGCCAAGTGCATGGTTGAGGCAATCCCACGCACAAATACAGGCTGCGTGGAAAATGGATGGAGAGGCATCCTTGAAGAGGACTTGAGGATGTTGGTTGAAAATAAGCTCAGCTTGACCTGACACTGTGTGCCTGTAGCCCTGAAAGCCAAAGGCGTCCCGAGATGCATCAAAAGCAGGGGGCTGGAAGCAGATGACTTTTATGGTACCTTGCAAGACAATCCATTTTATGATTCCATGAATCTGTGAGCTCTGTGCTTTAGCACTGAAATAACAAGGGTTCAACACCAGGTGCAGCCTTTCCAAAATTTCTGGCTATTACATAGACGTGCCTTGAGGCTCTGAGTGCACCAGCAGCCCTGCAATCTCTTCCCCTACTCCTGGGGGTTTGGCTGCTGGCATTCAAGGCAGCTTCTGAGATGGTGGAACTCTGTAACCTCCCACCAGCACATAGTTTATGTTCCTAATTGGATCCATTCTCTGAAAGGCCCTCTCACTGTCCAGGTACGACAGGGAGCAATTAGGAGGCAGATAATCTACCGAGCTGTAACAATTCCTTAAAACAAGGGGCATGAAATTAAAAGTCAGAGAACTTCTGCTCAGTAATGGTTCCTCTTTAGCACACATGAAACTGATTGGACAGTAACTTTAGAAAGTAGCCTCTTTGTTTTAAAAAAACTGTAGCAAAAAAAAAGAAAAAAGATATGCCCAAAAAGTCCTAGTGATTCTCTTAATAAACCTTGGAGGATATATCAGCATTTTTGGCATACAGGAAGGAAACACCAGAAGTTTTGTTTTTGAAAGATGAATATCATTATCTGTCCAATATTACTCCATGGTTTAATTTGTTTTGAGATCAAATGCAAATTATTATGTCTCCTGAAAACCAAATCATTTTTCATACATCTACCAAAACTTTAATGAATTTAGAACATAATAAGATAAAGGATATAAATCTTTTGTTATCAAAGCTTTTATGCGGTTGTCAACCATTTATTCTTGGTAAAAAACATATGTAGGGATTTAATTTCCATTCAATGATTATTTTAGTACTTAGGCCTTTCATTGAAATGTGTATTATTTGTCTATCATCCAGCCAAGATAAAATGCTGAACACCTTACTCAGATGAACATATTCATACTTAATAGCAAGGTTTTTCACTGGTTTAAGCAGAAATATTTTCAGTCATGTTTCCTCTGCCACATAGACCATTGTAGGTTTCAAACTCTTCCTGCTGTGAAAACTGGTTATGCTATATTTCCTATAAATTCCATCCATCCAAACATCAGTGGCTTTAAACATACCATATTGATAACCATAAAAGAAGATGGATGATAGGCCATGAATAAATAACATTGCAGAGAAAAAAAAATTCTCTTGCAACCAGTGAATAGAAAATATCTCATAGCAGTATGAATATAACTTAATCTACCAGGCTAAAATGAAGGGAAAAAGAAATCACATTTAATAATTAGTATTTGGTTAAAATTAATCCCTAATACCATAGTATATAAAGCATTGTGGACATACATTCATTTCTAGGCTCGGTGTAAACTGTAGCATTTCAGATGTTAGTACATTGAAACCACTAGAAATTCTGGTTAAGTTCAAAGCAGATACTGTATATGTAATTTTCAAACTTTTGTAAAGTTTCCTCATTCCTGTGATAATTAAGTCTGCTGCAGTAGACCATGGGAGGTAAAAATAATAAAAAAATATTATTTAAAGCTTATCACTAAAAATTACAGTATGAAATAAATATCAGATATTTTCAATGTAATGGGGATTGTGCACATGGGAATCCTTCTGATTGCTACCTAGAATTCCATGGAACTTGAAGGAACTCCTTGGAGATTATCTTTGTCTCATAGCTCAGAGAAATTTTACATAGTCATGGAGCAATAGATAAGAAGTCCTTGCAAATGAAAGTAGAGCCTTCAGCATGTTTTGACAATATTTATATTGCTTTAGAATTTAATGAACTATTCAGATTGTCAAGAAGAAAATTATGTATTTAGTGAAAACAGAAAAAAAAATTAGAGAGGAACGTTAATCCTAATGTAGAGAAGAGGAATTAATGCTTGGATTCCCTATGCAATCAAAATAGCTAACTATTCCAGTGTGTGAAAAACAAAAGTTATCAGGTTTATATCTTTGCAATTAGATTCTGTTTAACTCTATGTATATATGAATAAATTCAATAACTGCAATTTAAAAGAATGAATATATAAAATGTGAGATATAAGAGGAATAACTATTCTGAAGGTCTAACACAGCCTTCTGATACTTCCAGACAAACCCAGAATTCAGAGAAGGAGATTTCTGCTTGAATGCTAGAAATAGATCTGGGTTAAGTGTCTGTATTGATACTTAACTTTTAATGGAGAACTGACATAGAGGCAGTTCCAAATCCATTATTGAGCTAAGACAAATGCAGGAGATGTATGCAGAATTCTTCAAGTAGTGGAATGAGACACACAGTGAGATAAGACCAGTTTTTCTACAAATGCTGATGCTAGTTATGCATGCCAACAGGGAAGATGTGGGACTATGACACAGATTTTGTAATACTCTGTTGTTGTGCTTGAAATTATTCCTGAATACAAAAATTATGGATAAGTTATTATAGAATTTAGGTTGTGTACATGGACATGTCAGGAGTAAATTGACTCCAATTTTGACTAACAGAAAGCTGACAGCTTATGGGATAGCAATTTCTGTTGGCCATATGAGCACATGAATATTTTCTAATTTTGTTATATGAATATTATCTTTTTTTTTTTTTCTAGGAACACATTGCACTATAATTATTAGTGCTGCTTCTGGATGAAATAAACAAAATGTGATTATTGGAAGGTTAAAGGAGAAAAAAAGACAATGGCACCCTGTCTGCAATGTAAATTATGCCAGTGAATCAGAAAGCACTGTGACACATTTTTAAAATACATTATCTGTGAAGCATTGCAAATTGGGAGTCAGGTGTTTTGATGTGTATTCAGGTGAAAGATTTTTCAGAAGGAGTTAAAACTGGATTCCATTTCAGGAAAAGGTATCTGCTCATTTAATATAGCCAGTTTAACAAAACCCCCCCATTTTTGTACACTTTTCTGCAGACCTCACAGCTAACTTAGAAACTGTTTGCCACAAAACCATATGATTTTACCTTTTCTCTGTGGAATGGACCATCGTGAACTATAATGGCTGACAAACAACAACACTGAAAAAATGCTCTGCTATGAAGCCTAAAAAGTCATCAGACGTAATATTAAAGATATCGGCTATATGGGTCACTAAGTGTCTGTGGTACTCCACATGATGACATAAACCAACATGAGTACAAGTATAATGTAAAGGAATAGGAAACAAATGGAAAAACACAAAAACATTTATACACTTGTTTAAATATCACCAGCTTCAATAGTAAATGATTAAAACTTTCTTAGGGAGATGATATTACTAATACATTTAAAGTTTAGATCATACTTATAAGGTTTTGCATATTCCAGAGAAGCCTCGAGAGGTTCTTCAAACCAAGATGTTTGTCCTGCTCAAAACACTGCTATTCAGACTCTCAGTTAAAGCGTCAATCAAGGTCTTGTACAGGTAAGCTCAGATAATGCATTATGATTGAATTTGTAATAACACCTCCACCTTCAAGAAAATTTCAAAATGTATTCAAAAATTGAATGCACTGAAACTTCATTTGAAAAGAAGTTTTGAAGAGTTACAAAAGTTATGTGGAAAAAAAAATTATACCCTCTACTTAGCAACCTCTTATATGCCTAAATAATTTAAATTATAAATGAGAATGTCTTCTGTGTATACTTCAATTACTGCTTTTACTATATTTTCTCTCTTTTTTGTGTAGCATAGAGCATATACTCAATATGTCTCCAGTGCCTATTATCACTGTTCTTGTATAATAAACTTCTTATCTGTGAGAATATGACCTTGACACTGCGAAAAAAACCTTTTAAAGAATAGCTCAATTAAAATCTAATACCTCTGTTTAGGATTTGATTTCATTACTATTCATAAGACCATGCAACACTATTTGAGTCATGAGTTCTCATGCAACTCGAATACTCATTTCAAAAGAGTCATTACAAAAATAATTTTTATTCTTCTCTCTGCCCTATTGATTTTCAGTCACCATGGAGCTTTCTTTGTTGACTTTGCAAAGGTCTCTGTTGAAAGTTCATGCTATTGTTGTGATAATAATTGTTGATCAGGGTCCATTTGGAGCAGGTAAATTTAAATGCAAGATAGGTAGAAGTGGGCAGTAGTAAAGATGCATGCAAATCACAGAATCACGGAATGACTTGGGTAGGAAGGGGCTGTAAACATTATTTAGTTGCAGCCCCCCTGCTGTGGGACACCTTCCACTGTCCCTGGTTACTCAGAGCCCCATCCAACGTGCCCTTGGATATCTCAGGGATGGGGCACAGCTTCTTTGGGCAACTTGTTCTAGTGCCTCACCACCCTCACAATGAAATTATTTTCATAATGTCTCATGTAAACATCTCCTCTTCTAGATTAAAACCATTCCCATGTCCTATCACCATCTGCCCATGTAAAAAGTAACTCTCCCTCTTTTTTTTTAAGCCTCCTATAAGTAGTGAGGTAGGTCCCACTGAGGTGTCCCTGGAGACTTCTTTCCTCAAAAGTGGAGCAAAAATGGGCTGGGAATGTATTGTAATCTACACGAGTGTCACTCAGGAGTGCAAAGTTGGCCTCCAAAGATGAACTTTGGATGTGTCGCTTAACCTGAATGTTTGTTTACACATCTCTAATTGAGGATAATAATTGTCTACCCTGTAGGGAATTATGGTTCTCAATCAATTAATTTTATAAACTGTTCTAAGAGGTATAGACAAACAGCCTTGCACACATGAAGTAGAAAGCAGAATTTAAAAGCTTTAAGCTTGTCTTCAGCATTATTGAATATGAATTGGCATGGACATTTGTACTTGTGAAACAATCTCTTTCTTGGATGTAAGTTTCTCTTTTCCTAATCAGTGAACATATTTCCTCTCTTCTCGTTTTCTTATTTAAAATCAGTAAGCTTTTAAAAAAATCAAGAATATCAATTAGCAAAACAAGGTCAAAGACCAGTATTTACTGGAAGAGGCAAGTATCTTTAAAAAAAAAAAAAAAAAAAAAAAAAAAGGAACAAAATCATCTGAAAATTCTGAAAATTTCAGGCCATGATCAGGGAGCCAAACAGAGAAGGAATGTGCACTGATTTAGATAAATATCAACTTTACAAAAGTTATTATGCATTAACTGCTCATCTATTCTGAATGTGAAAGGGCAAATTAACACCACAAAAGTCCTACAAATCAGAAGGTGACTCAGATAAAAGAAGGGCAAAATGCAAGCTATCAAAAATCAAGCTCAGTCCACTGTCAGTTCAGAATGTGAACATGATTAACAAAGATTTTTGAAATAGAGAGAAAAGAAAGAAAAAATTTTAAAAATTATGTATCGTCTAAACCTTAAACAAATACCTTGCTTTTCACTGAAAAGGAAAATGTGAAACAAAGGTAAGCAGAAGGCTGCAGCAGAGGCTGCAAAATTGAGAAAAATATGTTAAGAAGGAAATTATAATCTGAATTACTACACCCAAGATATACTAAATCTCATGTTTCAATTGCAAAGTTGATAAACATTGCAGAATTCTGGAATAAATGCTACACTGGATAAAATGTAAAATTTGTACCAATGTTCCTTATGATTTGAGAACTACACAAATGATGTATATTTACAAAACACAGGTTCAGGTTGGAACTAAGGTGCTAACCTACCCTTGGTCACGTGAAAAACTAGCAAGTTCAATGGAAAAGAATAATTAGAAAAATTGAGATATGTAAAAAGGGGAAAAATGCGATGCAGAGGAACATGTTGGTCTGACATGACAACTTTTGCTTGTAAGAAATAATTGATTTTCTAGACAAAGAAATTGAAAAATATCCCTGATATTTTTGGTGAAGCATAGGAAATTTGTGCTGTATAATAGACTACTTGTTAAACCAGATTAGAGTAGTAGAAATTGAAAGGTGGAACAGATACATATTAAAAGGGAAATTATAGAGGTTATTCAGAAATAAAAAAAGGTTGTTTTTTTTTTTCTCAGGTTTTGATATTAAACTTAGTGTTATCTGCTTTAATGATGTTGCCATAAAAATGTGGAGTTGAACTGAGCATATGGCATTATTGCAAGTTGTGCAGAACATGAGCAGAAACAACAGTGAGAGCATGCAGAGATCCAAAAGATCAAAATAAGGTCTGTGCTAAGACAATTAATATAAAAATTATGAGAAATTTAGTTGCTACTAACAAGAATTAGCATCATGAACAACATTTGTTGGGTGAAGATGATGCTTTTAGTTGATGGCCTGTTTGATGTGCATAAATGTGAAAACTTACATTGTACCAGTCAAGGGATATTCAGTATGATAGGCAAGTGTTCAAGCAGATCACAGCCAAAGTTTTTTCTTTGCCTGACTGTGTATGACTCATTATCAAGAAACAAGAACTCAGTGAAAGAAACGTGAAGAAGAGTTTGAGGAATGATCAGAGCAGAAAAACTGAAGAGAATGGCCTGTTCAGCTAATCAGACACCAAGAGCCCTACGATTTTTGAGGGCTAAGATGAGAGATGCTTGACAGTGACCCAAGCAGCCCAGACCCATCCTTTATTCCTTTGCACTCTCCATATGTAATTATGGTCTGTGTAGCTCTTTCTCACATAATAAAAATCAGTTTTCAACTCTGCCTTCAGCTTTGGATTGGTTGAGTCACTTCTTACTAGAGAGAAGTTCCAGAAAAATCAGAAAAAGTCTAGTCATCAGGGTGCCCAGAAGAACTCAGAATGAACAGGATGATAACACAGTTTGGACTTTTTTTTTTTTTTTTTTTTTNNNNTTTTTTTTTTTTTTAATTTTATTCTTCATGACATGAAAGAGTTTGTCCATTCACTACATTATTTAGGAACTTGATGATCTCTGTCAGACTTTTAAGGTGCATAGGACATGATGAATAAAGTTGTCCAAATTTGACATTTACTTTTTCATAAATTATAACATTGTTATTATTAAATACAAAATAAACACAAAGCACTAAATGTCTGTGTTTTTTCTTTTTAATATGATGGGCTGTAGCACTGAAATACTCTTCCTAGATGATCCTCTGAGCTTAGAGCTTAGCTAGAATTAATGTTGTCATGATTTTCATCTGATTGATAGTTTGACACTACCCATTTCTGACATTTCACTGGTGTTATTTCATTTTGGGTTCAGTGGCACTTGCATAAAGTGATGGGTTTAAAGTTATTTCTGATGTCTCAGCAAAAGAAAGGGTCAATAAGGTGCTGGGAAGAAAATGTACAAGTCAAATATGCTGCAATGTACATTGAAATCATCTGGAAACAAATGGAAAGAATACACGAACATACACTTTTAGCTGATGACAACAGTTTCAGTAGTGGAAAAATAACCTCATTTTTTAAGTAAACAGGTGAAAAGTTTCTGTCTAAAGAACATTCAGTGCAGCTTGTCTGTAAAAAAAATGTCTATCCTAAGCAATCAGTGTTTATGCCTCTACAGAAAAAAGTCCTTTTCCAATGATGACTAAGTAGTATCACTGCGTGAAGTGAGGGTGCAACACTGAACTACTTGCTTAATGATTTCAGATGGGTCAGTCACTGGAGTTTCTTTTTTTGAATAATGGGCAGACCTGACAAACTGCAGCTTAGTGTCCACTGACTTAGTGAGAAGGTTGTTACTGCCTTGAGGAATCTGCTCCTTAAGAATAATACTGTTGCTAATTTAGATGAGATAAGGGAGGAAATAAGAAAAAGACTGCAAGAAAGCAGGTATTTTATAAAAGAGTTCTGTGTTTTCTGGATGTTCTCTCCTACTAACTATGAAATTCCATAGACCAATGAATCTTAACATATACATATGCATAACACTTGCAGAGTTTTAATGATTATATTTTTGCCTGTAGTAGAGACATAATACTATATCATATTTATGGATTTTAACTTCATATTCATATTCTTCATTAATTTTTATGCAGTCTTGGGTTAGTTAATCAAAATCTCTATTTATATATTACAGAACTACCATAATTTTATTTCTTTCAAATCACAGAGGATTTTTTTCAATATGATGGGAGATTGCCTGAAATGAAAATGCTGGTAGTACAAAAGGTACCCACAGAATAATTTTAAATAAAACTTAGAATGCTTTAAATCCTCCAATACTTAGTGCTCTAAATCATTAAAAGGTAGAGCTGATGTGTCTCTTTCTGATAAAAATACCAAGCAGAATGCGTTCCCTCATTTTTTAATTCAAATTTTATATTTGGATTTATTTTTGTTTTGTTTCTTCAAACAATGATGAAGAAAAAAAAATCTACTTGCAAAATCCTCAAAACATTTTCCCCTTTACATTTTTTTTTAAAGCTAACATCTTAAAATTCATCACAGAGTTTGTTTGCATGTAAGTGCCTGCCTGTCTGTCCCTCCAATTCCTCTATGTAGTTTAATCCTGTTGATTGAGCTCTGCAGGGAAAGTCAGCATTTCAGACCTATGAAGCTCCTCCAAATTTAATTAAATATAGAAGCTAGGTAGAGCAGAGAAATCTCTCACATGCTGTCACTCAAAAAAATGCTTCAGGATGCTGTTATTCCTTCTCAGAGAGTAGGCAATCTTCTCAAAAGATAGTCACCAGGCTTGCAATGGTGAAAAATCCTCATTCAAAGCCTATACATTCTTAAACATAAAAATCAATAATATATTATATGAAAATTATAGCAATTTTTCCTTACTTTTCAAATTCCTGGTTTTTCAAGTTTTCTCTGCTATATTTTGTTATTTCAGTGTAACCTAATAATGGGGGAGTCCCAACATCTCTGCCAACTTTTCTGGTTTATATTTTTACTGAAGAATTCAGATGAAAGTCAACCTGTGTTTCAAGATGTTAAGCAAGACAAATGCTCTCAAGTTCCTCACTTCTTGCTACACAAGTCTCCTATTACTATAATTCAGTTCCATCAGCAGGTTACGCTACAGGAACTGGTTATGTCAGCCTGAAGCCAGTCTGCAAAGGTAACTCCACACCATTTCAATCAATGCTGAGGCTAGAAAGCAGTTTGCCAACCACCAACAAAGCTGAGGCAGCCAGTTTTATTTTGGTTTAGTAAAAAACACCCATAGGACAAAAACCTTTTTTGAAAAAAAAAGGAAAAAAAAAAAAAAAAGAAAAGGAAAACTAGGTATTGGTATGAACAATTTCAGAACACGATATCTTTTTGAACACAGTGTGAAAGTTTGGTCTTTTAATAAATAAATAAATAGATAGATCGATAGATAAAGCATAGAAGGAACTGTTATTCCATCAACAGCACAGAAACGCACAAAATTAAACATTTACCTCTATATACCATAGTTGTCACTGTAAATGGAAATAGAATCTACCTGGAGCTGATGCTACAGTCATTAGTATGGAAATGAGGCACTGTAACAGAGCAGTGGTTTAAACCTAGTTTGGTATTGCCAGAAGTCAGCGTGCGACAGTAACCCCCTGCCCAAACTGTGCCAAACATCCTCCCCCCACTGTGACTCCAGGGCAAAAGGTATCCTCCAGTGAGGAACAGCCAGGGTGGGAAGCAGGGATGCCTGAGTGCATGTCTGTGGTCTCACAGGGGATCTTCCTGCACGGGCATTGGGGTTTGCACAGACCAGCACAGGCACATGTCCAGCTGGAGCAGCCCCAGCTCCCATGAGAGGGGGATGCAAGCAGTGATTGGACTCCTCCAAAGAGAGGGATGGTGGGAACAGCATGGACTATGAGGTCTCTGGGTGTGTGAACTGTCTGCATAACTGTGCAAATAAATGCATGCCTGCGTGATTACACATTTTTGAATCGGTTATAACAGGATGTTTAAAAATTAGTCTCCATATATTAACATTTTGTGGGTGTGCAGTACAATGGCTTATGTGTTGATTTGCTGATATTGATCCTGAATTTATAGGTCACTGATTGCCAGTTAATTACATGGCATTAGTAATTCAATTAACTGCTTCGATCCTGATCTGATTTAGACAATATGAATTTCTCTCTATGACATAGGGACGCTAGACTTGATTAGTTTAGCTTGGTGTGCAAAAATGCATATTAATGATCCTGACTGAAATACACATTCACTCTGCTTTTTATTTGAATGGAAATGCACATTGCCAGAGTCATAATTTCTTCCTAATTATATCATTACTTTACTATGCAATATGAGTAAAACAATCCTTGAAGCCAGAAATAATTTTTAAAATATAATTAATTGACCTAGCACCTCAGGTTGAATCAAGTAATTATTTTATTGACTATAAATCCAATATGTGCTGTAATGACCCTTAGCTATTCATGGCTAAGATCTCATAATCTTACACCCTAATGAAGAATCAATGCCATTGCTTTTAAAATCTATTTCCTTCTTCTCAGAGAGGACAAACAATGAATGAATTTTTAGGACCTGCACCTTCCACTTAAAGTTTGGGAAAAAGAAAAGTATTTCTAAGTGGCCAGTAACTCTTTTCAGCTCTGCAGAAAAGGCCTGCGTAAGTTTTAATGTAATATTTGCGTCATCAAGACTTACACACACACTCATCTAACTGCATAATTTTATGCAGTCCTTTTTACAATCCTGGCAGAAAGACAGCTGTATCCAGAAGACCTGGAATGCTCCCTTTATGGAGTTGCATGGTTTGGACGCTGACTCCTGAGAGGGCAAGTAAAGTCTGTCTAGTCACTCTCATGGCTGTCTGTAAAAGTACCCCAAACTTTGGAACAGAGCAGCAAAATCTGAGGAACACAGCTTGTTACTGAGTCAATGGGCAATCGTGCACTGGACAGGGTAAAAAGCACAATTTCTCCTCATAAAGGGAATGGAGGAAAAGAAGCAGCAAAAAGTTAACACACCTGTGTTATCAGTGAAAGTAAGCAAAGTGATGGTACGGGATACAGCAAGTGGGATGATGTTAGGATACACATGGAGAAGAGGTTGACATATTCAGAGGACTGAACCATTGGAGCTGAATGTATGGAGAACACCTCCACCTTGGTTTTATCCCTGACAGGTAGATCAGCTGCTGAGAAAATTTGCCTTTTTGAAAGGGTTTTGGGTTTCAGGAATATACATTTTCCTTCTCTGAAAAGTGCCACTGCCCCCAGGAGTTGGGTCAGAGATATAAGTGGGAATACTTATCTCCAATTTTGCAAGGATTTGTTTACCTTCCAAACTGTCAGAAAATACCACCTGCTTTTTCACTGCTAGTTCTGCATGTAGATAGGAAACTGTATTATAATTGGTAGAGCACATAGAGCTGCTGATGCTGGGACATAATGGCATAGAAACAGAAATTTGGCATTAAAGGATCTATTCAGGGAGAAATGAAAAAGCTGGTATGCAAGATCAGCTGCAGTTCAACAGGAAAATGCCTTAAGCCAGGCTCAGAAACAGTGGTTCTGGGGAAAATGCTGCATTTAACCTCATCTGGTAGGATAACAAATGAATAAGTGTTGTGGATTGAGTGATGCTCTTCATATATTTATTGATATAAACCAGCAATTTCAAAGTTTGATAGTAAATGCCACAGTGATCTAGCAAAATTCAGTTACAAGATGCCCTTGATCATTTTGTGATTAGAGAGTAAAGTCAGACAAACTTGTCAGGGATTCACTTCCACTGAGTCATGAGGATCAGAAGGAACTCCCTTTTGTTCCAAACTCCTTCTCAAAAAGGGAGCTTAGGTCCATCTGGCTCCATGGTATATCCTCTAAAATTTTGGGATTCCTGAGAGAGATTGACACACTGCAGGTGTGAAGCACACCTAGATTTCTCCCTTCTCCCTTAGCCTATTTCTTCCATACATTCAGTTACATGGGACTTACGTCTTTTCTGCAGGAGGATTAGGACATGCATATGTCTGAATTATGAACTCCTGAAGACTGGCTACTCATGTTGAGTAAACTGGCAGTAAGCTTGTGGGTGAAACGAGGTTGTTATTGATACTGATCATTTCTTCATAACAGAGAAACTTATTGATTTCCAGACAATTTCATGCTCAAAAAGCTGTACAAGCTGGTATCTATTTATTACAATGGCACTCTGGAATAGTTGTAAATTGCAAACATTGCATCTAGAGTTCTGTCTGAAGGACATTGAGAGCCTATAAATTGTCATAAATCTCCTGCATGGGAACATTTCTTCACCTACATATTTTGTCACCATTGCCATTGAAAAGATAGAGACTGGAGTTTCTGGAAACATTTCATAGATTTAACCATAATCATAGTAAGAATGTGATATTAAAGTGATTAGAGTCTCCCTTATTTACAGAGACTGAAGTTCATCCCCAGCCTTGTCAAAAGTCCCTTCCTTCCCTGTGAAATTGCTTATTCCCTGAACCTCAAATACATCTGGTACATGTCAGGGACAAAGCAGAACCAACATGTAGACTCAATGGGACTCACTGGTGTTACTGGGAGTGAACGTGAAAGGTAAATACTGACAAATAGCTTTAGAAAAAATGGGTGCCTCACCCTGAGTTTATTGGAGCACCCACAACTGTGGTAAGCAGTGAGCCACATCAGTGAGAGCTCACAATAGCTTCTCACTTTCTCTCCCACAGCTTGGCTATTTCAGATTGCTTAGGAATACTAGGTTGAGAATGTTACCCATTGAGAAAAGCTAGTATGACTGAAATGGAAGCAAGATCATCTCTTTGCCTGAAAGTGTAGAAAAGTCCCAGTGGAAAGTGTCAGAAATGGCCAATATCAATAATTCTTCAAGTGATATTCAACAACTCTTCAAGCAATACCTTTAAACAAAAAAATATAAATTATCATTTTTTCAGCTCTTCCCATCCACAAACCATCCACTGTAATATCTAGAATAGAAAAATTTGACTAGTGAGATACCAATATACAGAGCAATAATTCTTTTATATAATGATTACTGTTTGAGAAATAGAATTTCAAATCATCAAACATATTTTAATGAATAATTTCTATCTCATTCTTGCAATTAAGTGGTCAATTATTTTTAGTGTGTTATAATGTATTTGAGATACTTCAATTCCATGCTTATGTTGAATATATATCAATTTTATTATGCATACCTAGACTAGCCATGATGATATATTGTACTTTATTTGTAGGTATTTTTCTTCTTTACACCTTTTTTATTATTTTTTAAATTCTTTTTTAGAATTTTAATTTTGATTCCCTCAGAATAATAGGAGGAAGACAGTTGTATATGGTGATTACCCTGTGCAGAAATCAGAAAAGGATGTGAGCTGATCCCAGTGCATTTCATTAGAGTGTCCTCTTATCAATTGCTTTATATTATGATTCAGGCTGAAGTCAAGAAGCCTGGGTGCTTGTTTCTGCCAGTGTGTTTGGAACATAAACCAGAATTGCTCTTTACCTCTGAAGCATGAGTTAAGAAGAGAAAAAAACTCCATATATCTTTTATAACATTGCAAGACGTTTGATGATTGCATGCAGATGTTGTGTCACAGACACCTCTGCATGAAACCCTCTGGCACAACATCACAGCAGCTCAGTCTGTCTGGCCTAGAGGATGGAGACAGCAAACTGGCATTATCTGTCAAAGGGAAAAGTTGAATCCAGGGAAACAAGTTATCTATAAACATCAAAAGTATAAAAATCCTGCTAACATTTCCTTGTGTAAGTAATAGAAAAAGCTTAAGTATGGCATTGTCATTAAGTCTGTTACTATTCTGATACATAATGAAAAACCCTACCCATACAGCAAATCCGATATGTCTTCCCAGATGGATAAGATAATGTATGCACAATAGAGTTTGCAATCTGTGGATTCAGTAATTTTCTTAATTAACTCCTCTAACAGAGTACTCTTGCATTTAGGCAGCTTAGAGAAATGTTTGTGTGGACAAGCCAGAAGATGATTTTTTCTGGTCATGAAGTGCTCATGAACAGGAGCCATGTGGAGTTATTTTTGTTGGAAACCTAGTTTGTAGCCCTAGGCATAAGATAATTCTTTCTCTCACTATTTTAAAGGGAAAAATAATTTAAAGCTGTTCAGAACGCCTGAAAGAGTAGGATGTGTTAATATTAACAAGATTTTTCTATTTTGAAGTGGAAATGAAGCTAGGCACCATTGATAACCACTTCGTAGAAATCACCAAGGCACTCTAAATTGGGAGGTAGTTTTAAGGCTTTTCTATTAAGGAAATAATGCTGTAAGTAATTACTTTAATTTTAAATCAAGAAACAAGCTTCTGACTGTTACACGTGTGAAAGCAAAAGAGATTGATGTTTTATTGGAATAATTAACAAAAGCATTAAAAGAAAGAGCTTATGCTTTTTAAATGAATTAAACAAACAACAACATTCGAAAGATTGAAGGTCTGCTAAATTGGAAATAGTATTTGTCTTTAAATTGGATGTAGTATTTGTCTTTTCCCCCCTCTCCTATTTTGTCAGTAAAAGCAGGTAAATGGATATGATACTTCTTTACATAAGCCCACAATTTCAGACTTCAAAGTTTAAAGTTGGAGATGTAAATCTGCATTTAAGCATCTGAACAGAATCTTCAGATACTCAAATAACCCAGTTAGCACCCTTGAAAAAGCAGTCTGCTCCTATTAGGTGGCTAAAAGCTGATTTAGAAACTTACATTTAACAAGGGAAAATGTAGCAAATGTTCTAGCAAGTGTGTCAAGAAAACAAGAATCCTCTGTAAGTGCAATATGTTACCAGGGAAGAAGGAGATCAAGCAACAAGTTGATCTGGTGCTTACCAAGGAGAGATAGCTATTGACAGGCAATACAAAGAAGAGTCAAAGCATTTACTGCATTTTCTGCTTCAGCCTTCACTGACAATAACAGTGTTCATCAGGCAGCTCATTACGTCACCATGAACAACGAGGGGTAAATCTCGGGCCAGAAGAGCAGTGACATGAGCCAATTAGAGAGCAGGTAGATAAGTTTGAACTGTCTGAGCTTGATGAAAATCACTTCATGGTACTGACTCAAACAGTCTCAGGGTCAGCAACTTTGTGAACTCATAAGGACTAGTGAGGCTTCAGAAGCCCAGAAAAGGAAAATGTATTGTCTATTTTTAATGGGTGTAAGGAGTCACCTTGCAGCTGACCTTCAGTTCCTGTGAAAATACTGGAATAAATAATTGAACTACATGTATACAGCTAGTACATGTTTATAAGGAGATGAAGAACAGCCGAGAACAAATCATGTCATTGTTTTTCAGCTTCCTTCTGTGAGAAGTTAAGAGCTTTCTTGAAAAAAGAAAAGGAACAGAGATCATGTGGCTAAACTTCAGCAGGTCTCTCTTAAACAAGGTAAAGAAATATGGCACGGCTGGAAGGGAGGATATCATACTGGGCAAAATAACTATTAGGTTCACTGCCAAGTTGGAAGGATGCTGTAAGTGGAATTTCACAAGGTCTGTCTTCAGTCTGCCACCACTCGATATTTCCCCTAATTATTTCAAAAGCATGAAGTGTATACTTATTTAATTACTAATCAGCACCGAGCCAGGAGGGGCTGCACTAAGATTTGAAGGAAGGAGTAGAATACAAAATGATCTTTACAAATCAGAAAAAAAAAAAGAAATTCAAGACAGTGCTAAAGGGAGGGAAATAAAATGTTTCTACAAAGTAGTAGCAGGAACAGAACTGCAGAACAAGGGAAGCCAAGTTGGGAGACAGGGGTGACCATATCAGACATAGGTTGGTGGCCTGGCAGTCCTGGGTGCAGTCCTGCAATACTCAAGCAGGGTTAGGTCTGGGCAGTCACACTCCCCAGTGCAAGTTTGGTGAGCATCACACAAGTACAAAATGTCTGAGGTCAGCTAGGAAGTCAAGTGAACAGACCAGGATGGGCAGGGGACAGGGCAGGACACACACTCCTCATTCTCAACTCACCATTCCTGGCAAGCACTGGGCTTGACACTGGCATGGGCTGTCCTGGACCAAGGGTCAGAGACTTGATGGGGCTGCTCAGAGAAATTCAGACCTTCTAATGCACTTGGGGTCTGGTCAGAAATCTTGATCTATTGAAGGCTCAGACTGCTTCTATTAGGAAAAAAAAGAATCCTTAAAGGAGGGATGATAACTTGTCTTCAACAAATGAGTAGAAGAAAAGACATAAATGAGCTTTCTTTACAAGTATTGTTCAATCAGAAGCAGTGGACTTAAACTGAAGTAGAAGAAAATTACCTTAAACATAAGGGAAACATTTTCTAAGTATCAAAATGAACATTGCTGAAAAACATTTTGCAGAATAAAATCTCCTTCATCCATCAGTTTTCTAAGTATGGTTGATCATGGCTTGAGACAAAAAAATGGACTGAGTGACCTTTAAGTTCCTTCTAATCCTATTTTCTCTGATTTAATAACAATGTTGATTAGCATACTCCATGGAATATGTATCTACAAGTAATCAGTGAAATTATTTGTAGAATAAGGTACTAATGTAACACTTTAACTCTTTAGCCTAAGTGATTTGAGTAAACAGAAATAGAATTTACATTTTTTACTACAATTTGAAATCATCTAGAAGAGCTGCTATTTATTGACTTATAAGATGTAATTATTGACACTGAAATATCTACTTCTAGGTGACACGTTTTGAAAATAAGCTTTAATGCTTTTCCAGTGTTTTCTATAAAAGCTTTCAAGATGGCAAGTAGCTTTAGACAGAGTAGAAGACATCTTGTTTTGTCATGTGTAGCTAAATAATGTACAGATTAAGGATGTGGATTTAAAGAACACAGAGCCTGATTGAAACAAAAAGTAATGTTAATCGCTTGTGAATCTTTTTAAAGTGATTTGCTCTGTCTAGTCAGCTTTGTCTATTTGACTGAATTTAATACTGTTGACATTTCTACTCTCAATTTTAAACTTTGTATTTTTTCCACCTTGTTTTTACAGTTACTTAATTAAAGAGTGGATAGCTTGATACAGACACCAGGGTGGCAGTTGCCCTATAAAATATGAAGCAGGGTACAAAATGTATCAAGTTGATATATAACAATGTCAAAGACTGGAAGACCCTGAACAACCAAACTGCAGTTGCTTAATTTAATTTAATTTAATTTNTGTTGTGGTCAACATACACTTACCCATGGCAGCTTATACTACACAATTAGCTATGGTATGTAGCCAAGAGCCTGCTTAACACATGGCCATCCCTGAAACAAAACTGTTAACATAATTGTCAATAACTTTGTCTGTATATATAACCAAAGCTAAGGTGGAAGTACTCCATTGGACCATCCACGAGTGGATTTTGTGACTGTATGAATAATTCTGCCAACTCCACTAAATATCACAGAATTGCAGAATTATAGAATATTCTGAGTTGGAAGGGACCCACAAGGATCATCGAGCCCAGCTCCAAGCCCTGCACGGGACAGTCCCAAGAGTCACACCTTGTATCCAACAGAATCATCCAAAAGCTTCTGGAAGTCTGTCAGGCTGGTGCTGTGACCAGTGCCCTGGGGAGCCTGTTCAGTGCCCGGCTTTCTTCGAGGGTGAAGAACCTTTTTCTAATATCCAACGTAAACCTCCCCNTCCAATGTAACCCCCCCCTGACACAACTTCAGGCCATTCCCTTGGTCCTGTCACTGTCACTACAAAGCAGAGGTCAGTGCCTGCCCCTCCTCACTCCCTCACAAGGAAGCTGTAATTGCAGTGAGGTCTCCCCTCAGTCTCCTCCAGGCTGAACAGACCAAGCGTCCTCAGCCACTCCTCAAACACCTTCTCCTCAAGGCCCTTCACCGTCCCTGTTGCCCTCCTTTGTTCTCTAAATAGCTTAATTTCTCTTTTACATTGTGGCACCCAGAACTGCCCCCAGCACTCGAGGCCTCCCCACTGCAGAGCAGAGCAGGACAATCCCCTCCCTTGCCCGGCTGTGCCTGACAGGGTTGGCCCTCCTGGCTGCCAGGGCACCCTGACTCATATTCAACTTGACATTGACCTACTTAGGGCTTGATTGGCTTACCTGAAGGTAAGTATTTGGTACCATGGAAGATGTTCTGGGCTGTCTGCTGGTTTTCATGCCAGTGCAAGTGACTGTAGTTCCCCCTCTAATTTCTGTGCCAAATCTATAAGCTTTATACAGATCTGAGCCCTGCATGGCAGAAGATATCTCACATGGCACTTAGAGGAATGTGTTTTGGCAGGTGAATCAAGGGCTACAGAAGCTCAGTCTTAAACACCCACCTGTCATTTGGTTACCAACATCTCAATGACTTAATCTGAAAGCAGATACTTGTGCTAGTAGATTTATCCAGTGTAACTATTAACCTACAATGCTTTTTGTAACCTTCTATGGTATCAGACATATGAATTAGGATTGACTAGATTATACTCACCCAGACTGACAACTAGAATGGGGCTTTACATAGAGAACAATTAAAATTAGACAAATTATATTTATCTATAGAAATTTTTGGGCTAGATATAGAGAATTCCAGTTTGGGAATATACCACAGTGACCCTAATTTTATTTTGTAAAATCCCACCTATCAGATAATCCCAGATGAAATAGCCAGACTCACAACCCTATTTTTCTTTCCTGTTTTTATTACTAGTCAAAATATATTAGTTTTGGGGTTTTTTTTTCCATATCCGTTCTCTCTAAAAGAACCACAGAAAAAAACATAATATATTATAAGGAGCAGCAGAGTCTAGAGAAGCAATGCTTGAAACTCTGCTTTTTCCTTCCTCAGAATCTGCTTGCAGGTGATGTATGATATATGTATTACACACAATATGTTAACATTGCAGTAGGAGATGTATCATAGCCCATCTAGGTGTCTATCTATACATCTGCACTTTTAACACTGGTAACAGTGTCCTTGTGGAGCAGATTTCATAAGCTGCCTTGCATCACTGACAGTTTACAGCAGGTTTAGTTACACTGAAAAGGACTTCACTCAGATGACGTACCTACTTTCATCTTCCTTTATTGGGATATATCAATTATCACTCCTCAGCTGTGTATAGAATGAGCTGCTTCTTCCTTAAATTTAGGTTTCTGTAGATGCTTACATGTGTATTAACCACCATGGTCTCCCTCTGTGATAATGGAGAGAAAACAACCATGTCATTTTAGGTGCCTGTCTTGAGATGAGACAGAATATTTACAGAAGTTCCTACCCATCTGCCCTATTAAAAGCCAGAGAACAAACGCAAGCAAAGTTGTTTTTAATAAGGAATCTTCCACCAAAACTGCCTCTTATGAACTGGTTGCAAGGAAAAAAGCACTTTACATTGAAAAGAAAAGTGACTAATGGTCAACTTTAATCCATTTTCCATGGAAATGGATGTAGTGTCGTTATATAATCAAGTATCATGTCTCATTTTAGCATTGGAGAGTAACTTGCTGCAGTTCTCAATATATATTATGAGCCTATATTATACATGTGAAAATGACTAAATGGTTTTTGTACCACCCTTATTCACTGCTCTCCACAGGAAAAAAGGTATTTTTAAGGTTTAGCTGACTCATGTCTTGTATGGTCAAAGCCAACTCATTTCTGTACCTACTGACACATATATAAACTCAGCTGCTACATACATGGTAAGCCTGAAACTTTTCATGGGGAAAGTGCCTGTGTCCTGATGCCGAAGACATATAAAATACATTCACAGGAGAATTATTCAGCCCTAGTCTAAATAGAGGTTCAAAATTATGCCTCTCACCCTGTACCTCAATATTCTTATGATACCACAGTGTTCAAAGAACTCTGACAATGGGTGGCTCCTATTGTCCTGAGCATCCCTATGAATTACTATGGAAGGATCTGTATTGACCTGGACCCTTTGGATTATCTGTCTGTTTTGAAATAGCGTCGAACCGTAGGAGGCAGAACTGCATGTATTGTTATTGCAGTCTTCCTAAAGAACAACAAAATTATCACATAGATTGTAAAAGGTTTGGTTAGTCAAAAATAATTTTAGAAATTTGTTTTCGGCTTTTATCTAAGGTTTTTACCAACATATGATAGCCTGTGCTAACCCTTATAATAAAGCTGAGTTTTTCTTCAAAATTAAAGGGGAAAAGAATGAAATTCATTGTGCATGAATGTGACATTTTCATTTCTATTTAAAGTTTCTTTACAAAGTAGAGCTCAGGAGGTGCTGTTCCAGTGTTCCCTCATTTATAACCTATTTTGTGACTCACAGAGACCTTGTATAAACAATCATTGTGAAAAATAAATTAATTCTCTCCTCATCTCTGTTACTCCTGAAATGTCATTACTGTAGTTCACAAATATGGACATGGTCTCAGTGCTATTCATTAAAACATTGGTTAACGAGAAACAAGATAGATGTTAAAACAGATTTGTAGTTTAGATAAAATATTATTTCATATGCTGCCAGCAAAGATTGAAATGGATTCCATTCTGTTTGCCATAGGAGGCTACTAATAGCACAAGAACTCATTGGAGAAACCCACTGAAGCAAGGCCATGACCCATCTCTGTAGGAGGTGATCCACCGTCATCCTTCCTTTGTGGCTTTTCTGCAAGATGAACAGCTTTAGATTACACAGGAGCTCTGCAGGTAGAGCTGAATCCACTTTGGTTTTGGACTGCCTTAGCCACAGCAGGAAGCCAATCCTTCCCCTTCCTACTCTATTAACTAGATAATTTAAAGTGGCATCCTACAGCATTTCAAGTTAATTGAAAGTGTTAAATGAAAAATGATTGACAGAACCAATTTTTGGTTTTATATAATTTGCACGGGCTTGTGGGAAATGTTCTAATGATTTACCTTTCCACTCCACATTTAGGAATACATCTTGCTTATATGTTGCAAATGTTTTTTTCATGCTGAAAAGATTTTATCCTTTACTAGGTTTTATGCAGGAAGGAAAATATCTATGATGTACGCTGAACTCCTTCAGTTATTTTGGAAATACTGATGAAACTGCAAGATTGCTGATTAAATCACTGTAATTCCCAGGCAGGATGTCTAGAGCCATCAGCTCTTGAGGCCTTATAATAAACTCTGCAAAGCATCTGAAAATTTGACTGATGTTTTGCAGCTAAAATACTTCAAACTGACAAAAAGCACAAAGAGGTAAATATGCTACACTGACAAACTCTACCAGCGATACTGCGTTATAAGAAGTTACATTTTCAGAGGTACAGAGCATCATCTCTTGCTCAAGCATTAAGATGACATTGAAATATAATTGTTAAAAGTTAAAATAACTAAAGAAATATTTTCAGTTTCATCAGGAGTTCTGTAGGTTTAATTTAACAGAGAATTAACACAATTTAAAAAGATCTTTCATTTTGTAGTGCTACTTTGGTCTGGGATATGTTTCCTTCAGACAGAATGGGAAATAGCTGTGGAACCAGAATATTTACCAGTGGGAAGGTTATTTTTGCATGCTGCCAAATCACAGAACAGATTTAAGTGCCAGTCTTTGAGCTACCAAATGTAATGAAGCGAATCTGAAAGTATTACAGATGACAGGATTGTAGCCTAGGCTAGATAGTTGTTTGAAGAAGCAAGTTGGAGTAATTAAATCATCTCAATGCTATAACTTTAGACTCCAAGTAGGGTGGTGAGAAAAAGTAAGATGCAAAGAATTTGTTCTCTTTCCTAAAAAGAAAAAAACACCAAAAAACTTCATTGCATTATGTCAGGCTGCATAGATTCTCTAGAGCATGGGAAATACATGTTACACAGTGATGGATGAGGAAGAACAGGCTGCAAGAATGTCTGTTGAACAAAATGTAAGTTTTCCTCCTATTTCTTGTTTTTACAAGAAATAGGAGGAAAACATCTTTTTAACATCTTTTAACAAGATGTTATTTCTTTATACAGATTTTTGTACGAATGTATTTTAGCTTCCTGTGGAGACTGGAATAATTATTAACAATAATTATTTAATTAGCTCTGGATACTCAGAAACAGAAATGATAATGATACACCCTGAATTTCTACCCATGGGCAAGGTGTATAAGGTTCTGTAAAAAGAAAAGGAATACAGACTTCCCTGAATATTTAAAGTATATCAGAAGCTTTGGGGTCATCATATTACTGATTGAGATTCATCTCTAATTTTATAAAACTACCTCAGTGCATTTTTGCCACAATCGTAATATTTTAAGGCAGGTTTATACTGAAATCTTTCTAATCAGAACCTCTGGTGAGAATCCTGAATGGAAAAAGAAATCTCAGCCAGTATATTTTTAAAGCATACAGCCATTCAGAATCTGATTACCTTTTCACATTTTCATACAAAATGGATTAATGTGTCCCTGCCTTTATTACATTTTCAACACTTGTCATTCATGATTAAGCCAACACTATGAAGATGTATTACACAGCAGCATAAATGGCCACATTAAAATAGGGTATATATGTGCCGGAGAAGTTAAAGGCAGATTGATTTGTGATTCTTTTACATTAGATGCAATGTACCTAAAAATATTTCACAGAACTCAAGAGTCAACAGTCTGGGGGGAAATATAAATAAATAGATGAAAGCTTAGATGGAGGGGAAAGAGCTACAGAAAAGTGTTAATTAAATCAACCACGTGTGGGAATGTGATAGAGTGCTATGAAGAAAGCCAGATCCAATTTCTTACAGATAACAGCTCAAATCAGAAATTGCCACACAATTGGAAGCACCTACTCCAGAGGTCCATTGCTGAGAGACAGAGTTTATTATGGGGCAGGACTGACGTGTACCAAGAAGGACTCTGGACAAATCTTACTTTGTGCCTGTCTTAAATTACCCCTAATTCTCTTGTGAAATTATTTCCCCCATTAATCACAGCATTACCTCTCTTTGCAATTTATCTCACTTCTACTTATCCTGCTACACAACACATGGACTTTCAGTATGTAAGAGGCTTATAAGAAAAATCGAGGGAGACTTTTTACAAGGGCCTGTAGTGACAGGAGAAAGGGTTTTAAATTGAAGGACAGTAGATTTAGATTGGCTATAAGGAAGAATTATTTTAATGTGAGGGTGGTGAGACACTGGATAAAGTTTTCCAGAGAGACTGATGCATCTGTGGAAGTCTACAAGGTCAGGTTGGATGAGGCTTTGAGCAATCTGATCTGGTGGAGGATATTCCTGCCCGTGGTGGAAGGGGTGGACCACATGATCTTTAAAGGTCCCTTTCAACCTAAACCATTCAGTGATTTTAGGCTTTACCACCTCCACAGAGTGCCTGACTCCATTCCTATTATTTCAACCCCACTCCAAGTATTTTTTTACTGGATTTTTTTTTTTTCTCTTTGGAGACATTCACTGGTGTTTCCAAAATAGAGTTGCACTCAAATATGTTTTGAAGCTTGTCATAGGGAATCTGAAATGGGTGACAGAGCAACACCATCTTTTTGGGTTTTTTTCTTTTGTTGTTCTATTTTTTTAAATACCAAATTAATCAATCCAAATTTCTGAGCTTAGGATCTAACAAAATTTAAAAATCAATAA
>VYXD01011743.1:0-26269 GCA_013397195.1 Hylia prasina
CTTCTTTCTCCTTATTTTTCAACTCTACTCCTGGCTGGAGTATGGTTACTGCTCTGCAATGTCATCGATCCTATCATAAGAACAATAGAATTATTTCCTTATACACTCTTGGCTCCCACGGAGAGCAGTCCCCACCTGCTTACCTGGATGCTCTCACCCGTAACACACCAGGCAAGGGTTGTTTGGACAAACATTCTCTGCCTTCCTGTGCTGGAACCCTGGGCACTGAGAATCTCAGACTCTCTGTGCTGACAGGCACTGACACCCAAGCAAACACTGCATTGACCTGAGCCCGTGGAAAAGGCTCCCAAAAATTGAGTGATAGCACTGGGATTGTGGGTGTGCAGTTTGAAGTGTGTGATATCACAGGGTGGAGCACTTAGAGTTTAAGATTTTAGAACATAGTAATAATTTTAGAACATAATAATATATAAAGCAAGATGGAGGATTTAGGGCGTAGGCCAGTCTTTCTTTTTCACCTTCTTCTTCATGGGTCTGCGTGGTATTTGTAATTGTATAGAAAAATCTACATTGTAGATCACAGGTGGTTGGTTATTGGGTTAAAAGTAAAAATAATTTAGGTGTCATTTCATAATTGAAGAGTTTGTTCTTAAAAGGCCTTGTAGAGAGAGAGAGCCATTTTTCGCTTTGTTGGCCAGAACTCATAACTTGTGACACTATGGATAAGAATTAATAAACATCTGAGTCCAAACACAAAACACTGTCTCTCAAGCATTTAATCCTGACTCTGGCAGAAAAGAAGGTAAAAAGCAACGCTCCTGGGAGCTGCTGGTGTGGATCTGAATGCCATTCCTCTTGGGGATGAGTGAGACAGTAAGGGAGTAGAGAGGAGTGGGCTGGGAGAGGAACAGCAAGCCAAGAGAGAGGGGGTACAAGAGGAATGAAGAGAGGAGACCCCCACAGCCATGAGGGGGGAACTCAGTGTCTGTGTGTTTGTCTGCAGCCGTGACTCCTCTGTTGGCACCTTGCAATCAAGATCTCTAACTGGTTCTGTTCCAGCTGTGCACGGGCTCCCAGACACCCATGGTGAACACAGGCACAGCTGTATAACAAGGAGAACAGCAGCAGAACTGAAGGAAAGCTGCAGGGGTGGAGAGGGAATCTCTAGAGGATTGGTGGAAGGGCTGTAGGGCTGAGCCAAGCAGCTGGAGATGACAGGGACAGAGCAGTGCCAGCAAGACTCCTACAGGGAAAGTCAATTTGACCCTGTTTTCTCTCCTAGCCAGATGCACCGCTGTACTTAAGGAACATATTTGTAACTTAATGCCCAGTGAGAAATGGAACCAAGTGCAGCAGAAGGATGGCAGGAGGCCTATCAAGAGGGAATTGGTATTCCCATGGCCAGGCAGCAAGTCTGTGTCCAGTGTCAGATTAAAGTGTTTAACCTTCCCCATCCCAAGCAAACACAGCTCAGTCATAAATCTTGATTTCCTGGTACAATGAAACCTTTCTTGCCTTACAATTTTCTATGGTGTCACTTGTGCAAACAAAGCTTTGGACAGAGGTGCAAGGGAAGTGAACAGATGAGGAGAGTGCACAGGGAACAGGGAAGCTGTGTGCCATGAAGGCTATTTCAGCTTGGGATGAGTGATTGGCACCTGCTTTCTGCCCCTTGCCATGCCCTGTTGTGGGGGAGAAGCATCACTGGTGCTAGAATAGAAGTTATGGTATCAATTGAATTTGAAGGAGTTTGTGGGAGCTGGCTGCTTATAACAATTAATAAAAAGTGTGAACAACTTGCATCCTTTCTCCAATCCAAAGGACAAGCATTTCATTGCATAGTTGAGTTTTAAAGCAAACATGGATCCAAACTGACACTAATGTTTCCATACATTCTCATCAAATTCCAGTTCCGGTTAAATGAGCCAAGAGTCAAGAGAATCCTCCACTCCATCAGCCATCCCACCTGGTGGTGAGAAAAGTCTTTTTGTGAAGAAAAAACACCTCAGGTCAGTACCAGAGCACCACTTTGCTGTTTGCTGTTTGATTTTTTTTCTGCACTGTCAGGGTAGTGACCACTGCAAATGAAGGAAACGAAATTAAATGGAGGGGGTGGTTCACCAGGTGCCAGCTGGTGTCTTTAGTGACCCAGCAGTTCTGTGCTTTGGTGTGCTCCAGCCAGCTCTGCAACAGTCCCACCTCAGGGCATGGCTGAGTTGTATTTAATCATTAAACTGCATTTAAGAAGGTATGAAATCCCATGCAGGAAAGGAGGATTTGGGGAGAAAACGTGAGGAACAACCCTGTGAACCAAAGTTAGAGGAGATGGAGGAGGAGGTTGCCCTTGTGCCAGACCTGAGATGTCCCCACAACCCACAGATGCTCCTGTGCTGGAGCAAGAGGACATTTCCTGAAGGAGCTGTGGCCATGGAGAGCTGATGCTGGATTATCCTGAAGGATAACCTGTTGTTTTATGCTGAAGGACTGCAGCCCAAGGGAAAGAGCCACAATGGAGCATGAGAAAAGAGTGAGGAGGACAGAGCAGCAGTGACAAACTGCCATGGACTGACCACAGTCCCCGTGTGCCACCCAGCAAGGGGAAAGGTACAGGAATGGAATGAAGAAGTGACCTTGAGCCTGGCAAAAGAGGGAGTAGGGAAGGTGTTTGAGTTAACTGTGTTTCTCGCTATACAGGTTTGTTTTAACTGTCAATCAAGTTATTTTTCTATAAGCTGAATCTGTTTTCCATGTGACAATAAGAGATTTCCCCATCCTTATCTCAACCCATGGACTTCACCTTATTTTTTCCTCCTGCCCCGTTGAAGAGGATGAATGAGAAAGGAGCTGGGTGGGTGTCTTGCAGTCAGCCAAAGGCAATCCACCACACTTCTTTTTATCTGAGGAGCTGAGATGCTGGGCTTCACACAGTCCTGGAGTGGAATGGCCATGCACTAGTGATTGCCACTGGGATCTGTGTGGACCAGTCACCCTTAGCTTGGGGTTGTCTCACATGGGGGTTTTTTGTGTTCAAATAGTATCCATTTTCATTGACTTTTGAATGGTTTTAGTCTGGTTTTATTTTTCTTTCATCTCTCTGGGTCTGCAACAGCTGCCCCAATGTGTTTACCAAGCCACATCCCCAACTTCCTCCAATCCCTTCCAAAAGACCACTTCCTCCACCTGCTTTGCAAAACCATGAGAATAAAAGTCTTCCCATGTTTACAGAGTCAACAAATGGTTTGCATGTCTAACAAACGAATCCTTTCATTTCCACCCCCATTCTCACGATGGAGTTTGCACCTCCTTTCTCTTTTTCATCTTCTTTTGGCTCTCCTGTGCTGTGTGAGGTTGAGTTTGGTCATTGGCTGTCCAGGACTGTTGCATTGTATGGTTCAGGAGGCACAAGAAACCTGTTCTTAAGTTTCTGAGAAGCAATTTGTTTGCTGGTCAGTAATAAACCCAAAACTAACAGCAGCAATGACCAGGATGCTGAATTTTTGTCTACTAGACGTTTTTGCACATTCTCTCTAGAACAGAAATGCAGATTTCTCAGTTACATGAATTACCAAGACCCTGAGACTTTTTAAAGCTTGGTTGAACTTTGAAGATAACCCTACTTTGAATTGAGGCTTGGACCAGGGGCTCTTCCAGGCTAAGTAGTTCTGTGATTCTGAGGTTTTATATAATGTTCAAACGTTGCCAAATTTGCTGTGTGAATGTGGGTTCTTTGATGAGCACTTGGATCCACTGAAACTTCATCATGACTTTCTCTTTGTAAAAATCCATTTTAAGTTCCATTATTACCTTCAATAATGGAACTTATCTTAAATCTGTTGTAAATCTCAGGGAGACAGCTGTGTCAGGATTTCTGCCAAGTTCTTAAGAGCTTCAGAAATGGAGAATTTGGGATGAATTTTCACTTATTTTCGATATTTGCCCTATCCTCATACTCAGAGCCCTTGTTCTCTGGGAAGGTTTTGTGCAGTTTAACAATGATCAGCATATGACCACTGAAGTTTGGCTTGGGTTTATGTCAAAAGTCAAAAGATTACGTCTGATGAACTTGCAGAGCTTAAACATCCTGACATAGAGGACACTGAGGGATGAACAGGGGGAGAACAGACAAAGAGGAATCTACTCATTTTTACTGCACGTTTTTGTGACATCTATTAGGACAGAGCACAAAGGGTTTCCATAAAACCTTGGATTGTTTCCCACTGTAGTCCTACCCTTCCACTTGTTCAGTCACAAAAAGAAAGTCACATTTTGCACCAGCCTAAAAAGCAGCTTTGGCTCAGACACAGCTCAAACCCAAAAAAGGGACAAGTTACATAAGTGACAGCAACAGAACTCCACAGTCAAAGAGGGATGGGATGGACAAACAGCAGATATTGCAACCACTTTTGATCTCTGCTTTCCCTGAATCAGATGGCAGGTGTTGTCTTCTTGTAGAACCAGGAAGCTGTAAATACTTGTTTACAAATCAAACATGTGGCAATGGAAGTCACGGAAGTGAGAGCAGTGGGAATGTGGTATTGAGCTACAGAAACAAGAGATTGGGCTGCTGGGCTGCACCCTTTGGGGACTGTGCCTATAAATTCTGGTGTCCTCCTGCATCAGGAGCTCCAAGGAGATGGCTGCCACCAGGATCCTGTCTTGGATGGTGGTGATAGTTCTTCACATTCAAGTGGATGCAGGTAAAGAGCCTCACTTCCCATCACCTTTGTAGCTATATTTCACCTTGGGCTAATGCTGAGATTTAAGAGTAAAAGAGGATTTACCAACGTGGCTCAGCTCTGTTAAAAAACCATGAGCAGGTCAAACCTATGAGCTGGGCAAATCAATGGTATCAAAACTGCTTAATGAATTTAATTTTTTTCACATCATTTTTTGTAAAGAGCCTAGTAAAGGAACTTAAAATTAATATACTGCAAAGACGATAATATTTTCCAATCCTTTATATTGGGATAATGGATTTAAAGACCTATAAATATTTTCTGGATGAAATATATGTTCATTTTAAAGAGGGTGAGGTGTATAAACAGTGGGGTCTGTATTTGGTTAGGTACATTGTTACATCTAACCCTTTGGTGTTTAATAACAGAGTGTCCTAGATAAAACAAATATGGCACATATCCTTGTCCCCATTATTATAATTATTAGATTATAATGGAAATTACTGTGATTTTTTATTAGTCTAATTTCCCATAGGCTGATTCCTGTTAGGAGTGTAATTTAATTTGGTTGCAGAGTCAATGGTCTGTCCAGCCACTTCCATCCCTTTGGGGACCAATACCAATATTGGTGGGCCTGATGGGAGGGGGATATTTCAAACAGGGTGAAATAGGCTTTTTGTATTCAAAAACACTTTCCCCCTTTCCAGGTGAGACTTCCCTGACTGAGCAGGGTGCCAGCCTGGTGCTGGGAGAGACAAGACCTTTCCTTTTAAGCAGCTGCTCTTAGGTCCTCTATGCAGGGATGGAAAAACATCAAAAGTGTTGCCACAGCTGCTGTCTTTCCACCCCTTCCTCTTTCAGGTGTAAAGTTCTGGAATGAACTTGAACTAATGAACTAAAAGCAAAAACCTGCTTTCCCTTTCCATGCTCCCCCACACCCCCTCACACACAGCAGGAAGAAATAACATTCAAGACTGTTTCCAGGCCCAGGTTTTTAATGCCCCCATTATTTGCTCCCTCCATAAATATTTGAGGTGCAATTAGTGACACTGAAAACTAAGCTGGGATGTTGATGTTCAGCTGGAAAATACTGAGTTGCTGTTTAACCCTTTCATTACCATCCAGCTAATTTAGATTTAAAGCCTTGCATGTGTGAGGAGCAGCGTGGCAGATGTGTTGGAATGTTTCCTGATATCTGAATAAATGACACTTGTCCCTGTCAAGATCTTCTGCATCCAGAAATCACTTCAAACACGTAGACTGTGACTTTGAGAGCCAATGCCACAGGTCTTATCAAACATGATATCAGTGAGGGCATATTACCACGACTCAGGTTGTCCACAGAGCAGGATTTTTATCCCCAAAAGTAGCTGGAGCTAATCCACTCCCTTGCAAATCCACTGACTTCTCTTTGCCAGTGCCAGCTGGGGATCCTGTGCATGCAAACTTCTTGTCCTCATCACTTAATTCATGTAATGTTCCTTCAACATGTCTTTTTTCCTGTGTTTGTTTCTTGTGTTAACACTAGCAGATTCTCCAAGGAAAATGCCTCCAACAACAGATAACTTTAAAGTTATATAAAAATGTATGTTGTTTATAGAGTTGGACTTGCTAAATATTCTCTCTCCAGGCTGATGGAAACTATTCTAGTCCAGTGGTAGCCAATACACCAGGGTAGTCCTTCAAACTGAGGTCCCAGATGTTGAATGAATATAGAATCCACATGCACTTAAAACACAGCATATAATTGAATATTTGATGCTCCTCTCACAGAAAGAATGAGAGTCATCACTGCTATGAAGAGCTTAGTTAAATCACTGTTTGGGTTAAAAGCTTAGGGAATAAAGACAGGTTAAAAGTGGAGGCTGTATAAATGCAGCAGTTTCTGAGCATCTCTGAAAGCCCAGAGCTAAGTCATGCACAGTTTAAAGAGACGAATTTTGGCTTTATACAGGTTTGTAGACTGCTTTTCAGTGACTTACCTAGGGACAGTGCAGGACTCACATGAAATGCCGTCATTAATTGTGGTTATAATTGTGGTGCTGTCACCTGAGCCCAAAACACCGGGAAAGAGATGCCATTTCTCCGTGTGCCAGAGCCCTGTCCTGATCTCTTAGTGCCACCTGGAGGCTCTCCAGCAGCTCTAGCAGGGAAAACCCTTCTTCGACCCAGTTACTGAAACCAACTGCGTGGTGATGGAATCAGTGGTGTTGGAAGTGGAAGGGAGTGAGAGGGAGTTAAATGAGGTGGGAATGTGAGCAGAACCTGGGACAGGGAGCTCTTGGAGGCCCCCCCTTTTTACCTGCAGCTGTGCACGATGAAAATAGTGAGGTGTGCAGCCTCCCTTGCCACTGGCCTTGCAGCCTCCCCAGATATTTTATGTCATCTTCGTTTCTGTTGAGGTTGTCGTTGTTCTTGGTTTGGTGAAAGGGACAAAGAGGCAGTTTTTCACAGCCTATTCTCATATCAGTAGTAGACCTATCAGCTCCTGATCCGGTCAGGTGAAACCAGCAGATAGAATCAAAGAATTGTTCCAGCTGAAAAAGACCTTTAAGATCACCGGGTTCAATCATTAACCCAGCAGTCTCACACATTTACATGTCTACAGGTGCCACATTTACATGTCTTTTAAATCCCTCCAGAGACAGTGACTCCACCAGTGCCCTGGGCAGCCTGTTCTTTCCAGGAAGGGATTTCCCCTTATCTCCAGTCTGACTTGAGGCTATGTCCTATCACCCATAACTTGGGAGAAGGGACTGAGCTCCTGGCCACAACCTCCTTTCGGAGTAGCTGTAGGGAGCGATAAGGTTCCCCCTGAGCCTTCTTTCCTCCAGGCTGAGTCCCCCCAGCTCCCTTGAGGGGATGCCACCCAGCCCCACGGACTTGTGAATATCCAAGTGGCGTACAGGTCACTGTTTCCTCTTGGATTATGGGGCTTCATTCTGCTCCCCATCCCTGTCTTCCAGCTCAGGGAGCTGGGTGACCTGGAAAACTGGTCCCACTTCAAGGCACTCTCTGGGCCACTTGCAGGTTTTGGTGAGCTCACAAAGAGTGTTGATGGTTAATGGAAGAAAAAAATGCTGAGATTTACTAAAACAGACAGAAATCTCCGGGATCTGAAGTTCGTTGGCCACAAATTGCTACAGACTGAAACAGGGTTTGAGGAAGTTTCATGTTAAATTTGCCTTCTTGACCTTCACATATGCTATCCTATTTTTTTCTTCTCTAGAAACAACCAGTCCCTCAATGACTACTGACACCACAACTAGTAAGTAGAATTTATCCGATTGTTACTTTATATAATAGCGATAGATTTATCGTTTTGTCATGGTATTTATTCTTGGGAACAAATTAGTATGATTAAAACCCCCACATTTTCTTTTGGGTGGGGACAGGGATGTACTTGAGAAGTAAATTATCTGGGAAGTAGGAATTTGAGGATGGCTTTGCTTTACAGCAACCAACCTCCTAGTTAGAAAGCAAAAGACCTTCTGTTACTTGTGCCCTTCAGTGGGATCTGAACTCACTGGAGGAAGGGTAGAGAGCACTGACAGCTCCCAAAGAATTTGTCCTAATTCTCTTTCTCTCTGTGTTTTTTTCCTGCTTGTTCTCCTCCACAGATTCAATCATAGCTGAGGGTGAGTCTTTCTGCCAGGGCTCTTTTCATGGCACAGGTATGGGACGTGCCTGCCCCTGCTGCCCCAACCTCTCCATCCCACTGTGAGGGAGCTGAGAAGGGGCTGCCAGCCCTGGGCTGTGCCGCAGGTGGATGCAGCCAAGCCCAGAGAGGATGTGGGATGTCATTGCCTGGACCCAGAGCACCACTGGCTTGACCAAGGGGTTTGTGTCTCTCAAAGTGCTGCAGCTGAGGCTGAGCGGTGGGCCCAACTGGTGTGCAGGCAATGTGGAGATCTACTACTTTGGAGCCTGGGAGAAGGTGTGTGGGTACCTGTGGGACATGCAGGACGCCGAGGTGGTGTGCAAGCAGCTGGGCTGTGGCTTCCCTCTCACAACCACACACTCCTTCCCCACGAGCAACTCGTACCCGTACATGATTACTGAGGTGAACTGTGCAGGCTACGAGAACCAAGTGTGGAACTGCCCCTACAACTACCAGTACCACGTCTGCCACCATGGAGATGCTTCTGTCGTATGCTCAGGTGGGTGTCTGTGTTCTGGTGGCATTTTCCTGAGGAAAATCTGTCTGGAGTGAGGCGGGATGATGGTTATCCAGTCTTTGTTCTGTGCTCAGCAGGGCTGCAGCAGGCTGTGGGTCCACGTCCCTAATGCAGAGGGTGGCATTTCAGAGGGAGCATCAATCTTGTGTTTGCAGACTGTACCTGGGAAATGTGGGGTTTGGGCATCACTCCTGCACAGAGCAGGCTGTGAGCAGAGGGATGGTTTTTAGTCAGGCCATGCTCCCCATGGGTCCCTCCATAACTTTCCATGAAATTAAATATGTGCTCCAAGGGGAGCCAAGCAGTCTGAGTGCCTCACACCCTCTGCTTTTCTCCTTCCAGATTCAGGAATAACAGTGCCTCCGCCAAGAGGTAACCAGAGATTTCTGTTTGTATACAGCTTTTCCATTAGGTTTTCTTTCTCTGGGATGCTCTGTGTAGGCTGCACTTACAGACTCTGGCTAATATCCCTAACATTCAGGGAGATACGGGATTGTTTGGGCTCTTTTGGGATTGAGCAGCCACTTCTGTGGGGAAGGTTTGGCTCTGGTCTTCATGGTGTTGCAGTGGGGATGTCCTTGAGCAAGTGCTGGTGCAGTTGGCACTGCAGCCATCTCAGTCCTGCCACATTACAGTGCTGACTGTGGGCTTTGGCTTTCACTGGGGTTCAGTGGGGTTCCCATGGGAGAGGGGACACATTTCAGTGCTGACTGTGGGCTTTGGCTTTCACTGGGGTTCAGTGGGGTTCCCATGGGAGAGGGGACACATTTCAGTGCTGACTGTGGGCTTTGGCTTTCACTGGGGTTCAGTGGGGAGGGGGGAGTCCCAGCAGGATGATCCGCATAGGCAAAACACTGCTTGCTGACCTGCTGCTCTCTCCCTGCAGCATCAGCTGTCCCCACATGGATGGTCTCCAGGCCGTGGGATACAACAAGTATGTCCAAAGGAGCTATGGGGTTGGACAAGCTTCTGCCCTCAGTTACACATCACAGAATCACAGAATGATGAGCTGGAAGGGATCTCTGGAGTACATCTGGTCCTACCCCCTGGCTAAAAGCAGGATCAGCCAGAGCTGGCTTCCCAAGACCATATCCAGAGGGCTCTTGGCTGTTTGCCACCTCCGTGGGCAACCTGTGTCTGTGCAGAGACTTCGCAGAGCAAAAGTGTCTTCTGATGTTCAGAGGAAACCTCCTGTGTTTCAGTGTCCATGGTCTCTTGTCCCCTCAGTGGGCACCACTGGAAAGAGCCTGGCTTTTGGAGGGGGTTGACTCCCAGCAGGTTGTATCTCTCAGGAAAAATGCTGGGAGTCAACCCTTCTGATTTCTCCCTGCAGCACCAGGTACCTCCAGCACAACTTCCCCTCTGTCACTGACCACATTTAGGTCCAGAGGAGTTAAGGGGTCAGATTATCTCCTTCCCCAGGTGTCCCACTGGACAGCCAACTCCATGGATTCGGGATACTGTATGAGCCTAGCACAACCCATGCCCTGGGCTGGGGAGGTGCAGGGGTGATGTTTTGGGGTGCCTGGGAGGGAGGGTCTCTGTGGGGCTGTGGCAGACCCTCCTTGGTGGGGCCATGCCCTTCTCTGCCAGATTCTGGCGATGGTGTAAGAGCTCTCTGCCCGTGCCCGGGCTCTGCTCTTTTCCTCAGGGAATTTATCCTGCGGTGGTTTACTTCAGGGATTGTCCGGCACCATCCAGAGCCCGGGATACCCCAACCCCTACCCCGACAACGCCTACTGCGTGTGGCGCATCCAGCTGCGGGACCGGGCCCGCAGGATCCAGCTCCAGTTCACGGACGTGGAGTGAGTCCAGCCGGGCCGTGGGCTTGGGGCCGGCCCTGGCAGCCTCAGGCCCGACACTGGGAATGGGCTGCACCGCTGGGCCCTGCAGCTCCCGTGGTGCAGATGGATCCTCCTCTCCCTCCAGGCTGGAAGGCAGCAGCTGCTCCTACGATGCCATCGAGGTGTACGATGGAGGGTCCCCCCAGAGCTGGCGCCTCGGCCTCGTTTGCTGGAACAACCATCGTGTCTTCAACTCATCCGGGAGCCAGCTCACCGTCGTGTTCCGCAGTGATGGCAGCATCACCGGGAGAGGCTTCCACGCCTACTACTCATCATTTCTTGCCTTCAACAGCACCGTGGGTAAGACTAGAGCTGTCCTTTACTCTTCGCCAAGGCAGAAGCTCAAACTCAGTCGCAAAGAGCTTCTGGTGGCTCTCAACACCTTGTGGGCGCCGAGACCCTCTGGCCCCACTTAGAGGCATCCTGGCTCAAGGGCATTTTCCAGGATAGGATGGCCATGAAGCTGCTGCCAGACACTTTCTTTGCCTGGTGGGCAGGAATAGGACTCTCCAAACCTCCCCCAGTGCTGCCACTGAGCTATCATCAATTTTCCTGGCCTGTGCTGTAGGTAGAGGAGTTGCTCAGCCCTGGCACAGTCATTGCTGCAGAGGCCAAAGGCTACTTCTTGTTTCCCCCAAATAAAGAGAGCTGATGTGCTCAGCCACAGGGCAGTGAACTCCTTCTGGCAGCTGGGGAACTGTGGAGGAGCAAGGCTGGCTGCTGCTCTCTGTCTGCAGTGCCAGGCTCCCTCTGGATGGCAGCAGCACCCTCTGCTTGACCATCCCCTCCTCCCAGTTTGGTGCCACCAGCAAACATGCTGAGGGTCCACCCTGTCCCACCCTGCTGACCATGAACAAAGGAGATCAAGGCCCTGCTGATGGGAGCTGTTGCACATGCAGAACACAAGCTGCACCCTGGGCTGGTGGGTGGAGGGGGAAGGCTTGGAGGTGCAGCCACACGGGGTCCTGCTGGGTGTCCAGGGAATGACTGTGGGTCTGGTGTTTCAGTGTCCCTCCAGGAACCCTTCTGGGGAGGGGTAACCCCCAGAGGGCTGTTTCTCTTAAGCAAAATGCTGAGTGTTCACCTGCTGCTCTCTCCCTGCAGCTCCCATTACTTCCACTGCATCATCAGCCTCAGGTAGGTTTGGAGAACTTGGGTAAGTTTATGAATCAGATATTTATCAGCATTCTTTTTTTGAAACAAAACTGTTTGATAGGGCTTTTTCCTCTTCCCTTTGGTCATTAGCAATTGTAATAGGGGGTTCCTCGGTCAAAGAACAGCTGACCTCCAGAATGCCAGCCTCAAAAACAGCAGTTCTCTGGCAAATACTTGTGTCCTGCTGGTGCAGGCACTGCAGATCAGCATTATAAAATCTATTCAGTGAGGTTAGCATCTCCTAACCTGCTTTCAGATGTGTATGAACCTAATGGAGAGGCCACTGAATCTGACAGAAGTCACTATCTCTACATTTAGACATAAACTTCACAAAGACACGCTCCAAATGCAACCCTAAAGGTGCAGGCATATCTTGTTCTTTTATTTTTCTCTGCAGAAGATTATTCTTGTGGTGGCTTGCTTTCCTCTTCATCTGGTACCTTCCAGAGTCCATTTTACCCCAGAAATTACCCAAACAATGCCAACTGCGTGTGGGAAATACAAGTAAAGAGCAATTTCCTTGTCAGACTTGAATTTCCAGATATCCAGTAAGTAAGAATTTATTACTTGGGAAGATGAAATATGGGACTGATAACTTGGACTTACTAAGCAAAAGCCTATTTGATTTCAAGGATCTTTATCAAAGGTTTTAGTACATCTGGACATGAAAAGAAGTGTTCATTTTTGCTTATTTAGTCAAAAACGTGGCTGGCATCTACTGAGACAGAAATTGGTGGCTGGAGTTTCTGTGCCAAAGATTTGACAGTCATATCAATGAAGAAGAATCAAATGTATTCTTCTGCTACAGAGAGTTAATCTGACTAAAAACCCAAACCAACAAGCAAACAAAAAACCACAGAACATAAAAACGAGGCATTAAACTAAACAGTCACGTTGCCTCCCAGGATGGAAGGTGGCAGATGCCTCTCTGACTACGTGGAAATCTATGATGGGCCCCTGCACGCCTCTCCTCTCCTCGGGAAGATTTGCTCCGGTTATTACCGCACGTACACCTCGTCCTCAAACCTGCTGACCGTCCGCTTCCACAGTAACTCCCGATACACATACAGAGGGTTTCGGGCCAACTATTACTCCACTCCAGCTGATGACAGCACCAGTAAGTTCATCTTTAGAGCAGAAATGTGCTTTTCAATTATTTTCTAATTCGGTGATTGTTAAGCTTGTTAAGGTTGTTTTAAATTAGGTCTGTGGCGTTTTCGTGGAGATGCAAGTCCATGGTTTGGATCCTGAACTTCTTTTGCCGTATCAGCTGCTTCTGCAAAATATAGTGTTTATTTAATCCAGTACTTACAGCCTTTTTTTGGTCACTTCACTGAGCTTGTAACATATTTCCTTTGCCATCCACTAGCACTGCAGTGTTTGCCAAACTACATGCACGTGGTTGTGAGCAGATACTTCCTTCAGAACCACGGCTACTCTGCTTGGAACCTCACCCTGAATGACCCCTCTTGCACACCCTACATTACATCAAATTATGTGGCATTCGACATCCCATACACTCACTGTGGCACTGTCAGAGAGGTAGGACTGAACGTTTCAACAAAATGGGCAAATAATGGGAGGATAAAAAAAATTCAAACAGAAGAATCTGCTTTGAAAACCAGCACATATTGAAATCTACCTGGGATCTGCGGGGACTGAAGTGTCCTGGTGATTATGGGTTGTCTCCCTCTCTCCTGAGGGATAAGGTTTATTTGTACCTGCATTTCTTGCCTCTGCTAACAGAGCATTCCCTTACAGCTATTATCAATCTCCAAAGGAATAAGCTGTGGAAGGATACAAATACTTGGCATATTCAAGGTCCCAGGCTGAGTGTGAAAACCTTAAAAAGGTTTCAAAGATTTCACTAAATATGACTAAATAATGTTGTAGCCAGATTTCAGCTTAAATAATGTGTTGGACCTGAATTTTCACGTACTTAATGTTGTACAGGTTGTATTTAATTCTGTTATATCTGCATTTATTGTAGGTAGTTTTCTAGGCCAAAATTGTGGGCACTGAATATCCCATGAAGATTACAGATCCTTATCTTGAGAACAGAAATTACTAGATTCAGACTTTTCCACATCAGACTTTCTGGGAAATAATGTTTTTACAGTGCACATTGCTGGAAGGATACAACAAAGTTTAGAATGTATAACAAGGTACCTGACTATATGAATTAATTTTGAATTTCATTTTATCTGCCAAACAGGGAAACAACAACACAATCAGCTATTCCAACGTTATTAGAGGGTCCTCTTCTGGTACGTTAGTCACAAGAAATAGAAATCTTCACTTGCATGTGAACTGCAAGATGCTCCAGAACACGTGGGCACAAACGATGTATGTCGCGGACGACAATTTTGAAGTCAATGAAACTCAGTATGAGAGATACGATGTAAACCTCACATTTTATGACTCTTCAAGCTTCTCACGGCCAGTGTATGACTCACCCTACTATGTTGGCATCAACCAGAATTTGTACCTGGAAGCTTCCCTGCACAGCTCTGATCCAATGTTGCAGCTATTTCTGGACACTTGTGTGGCATCTCCCACTCCCCACAATTTTACAACAGGATCCTATGCTATAATCGAGAATGGGTGAGTTCTTACCCATTACAATTACAGACACAACTGCCTTTGAACTCCTGTATCTCTTAATAAAGTTGTTTTTCTTTTTTTAATTTAATGGAATAGTGTGAATATAGCACACATTAATGACAGCTTCTAATTAATTAATGGACAAGAGCATTCAGGGTTTACTGGGAAAAAGGGGATGGATTGACACACACCCCACAGCTTAAAATAACAAGTAGACTAAAAGGCTATGGCCAGTTCACGGTGAATGATTAGGATGATGATGATGATAATGATGATGATTATTATTATTATTAAAAAGGTAATTGTGACATAGCTCGGATAAGATTAATTTACCTTCACAGAATCATACAAACACCAGGTGTCAGACACACGACGGCTGAGGGAAGGCAATGTGGTTCAATTCTGCCAAAGAAAGGCTTTTTGGTTTTCCCACTTGCAGCTTTCTGTACCATTTTCATTATGTTTAAAAATCACTTCTCATGTCATGTGTTTTATTGCATGTGAATGACTGACTGCAGTGTGTATTCATGAGAGAGGGGTTTTTTGTTTCTTTTTAGGTGTGTCAAGGATCCTACCTATGCTGAGTATTCCTCACCCCACAGACACAAACTCCGGTTCAGATTCAATGCCTTCCAGTTCATCCAGAGCAATCCAGAGGTTTACCTGCAGTGTGAGCTGGTGGTGTGCAGGGCCTATGACTATTCTTCCAGATGCTACCAAGGCTGTGTTCACAGGGCCAAGAGAGAGGCAAGCTCTGACCAAGAAAGTGTGATTGTTATTGCTGGCCCAATACAGCTCTGGGAACCTGGTTCTGAGCCTGGGAGTGAACACGGGTCTGAATAGAGCTGTCTCCTTTGACAGGTTCTTTA
This sequence comes from Hylia prasina, assembly GCA_013397195.1. NCBI lineage: Eukaryota > Metazoa > Chordata > Aves > Passeriformes > Sylviidae > Hylia > Hylia prasina. Next base: position 15,288 of record VYXD01011743.1, read on the forward strand.
AATGCCAGTTGAATTCTGGAAGAAACTATGCTGCTAGATTTCCAGAAGCTCTAGAATAAACAGTAGGAATGTGCTTCCTGACTCATGCCTGTTAATCCCACTTCACATCTGTCGTCCCCATATAACAAAAATGCTACCTTGGCAGTTCTATGGGGAGTAAAATTTGTGCTCTTTAAGCTTGTTGTTTGCTTTCTTAATGGTAAAACTGAAATGTTGAAATTGCAGGTTAGGTTCTGTAAACAAGTTCTATTAATATATACCTGAGTCTGGATGTATTAGAGTGCAAAAGATCTGTTAATCTAGAATAATATTTTCTATCTTTTTTTATGTTTTTGACATAATACGATGAGGGATAAAGCATGACCAGGTCTTTTCATCTCTGTCAGAGCTGAATTCTTTTGTCATCCAGGAAAACATGAATTTGGCTGCTGTTCCATCTGATGTTTCCTGTGCATGGTTTAATTTTTGCTGTCAGCCCCTGGCAGTTCATAGTATCACAGAATATCCTGAGTTGGAAGGGATCCACAGGGATCATCGAGTCCTGCTCCTGTCCCTGCACAGACACCCCAACAATCCCACCCTGACCATCCCTGGGAGCTTTGTCCCAAGACTCCTGGGGCTCTGGCAGTCTCAGGGCTGTGCCCATTCCCTGGGGAGCCTGGGCAGTGCCAGCACCCTCTGAGGGATGAACCTTTCCCTGATATCCAACCTAAACCTCCCTGACACAACTTCAGGCCATGCCCTTGAGTCCTGTCACTGGTCACCACAGATTGGTGCTGTCCTTCTCTTCCCCTCATGAGGAAGTGCAGACCATAATGAAGTCTCCCCTCAGTCACTCTTTTCACTCTTGAAGCAGAAAATGAAGAAAGTAATTCCATACCGGATTATGTAAACTTTGCTAAACACCTGGTCACATTGGCTGAGTAATAGGTGGATTGAGCAATTTCCTTGCACTGAGTAATTTCATTGATGACTCAAGATTAAAATCCAGGCCAGACAGGCTTTCCTTGGGGGAGGCTCACTTCATGAAAGGAGGTGGGCTTGACATAACAACTCAACACTGACGGAAGCCAAAGGACCAGGGAAAGTTGAACAACCCTCAAATTGGTTGCCACCCTGTAATATTAGGCTCTTCTATTTAATCATAGTACATGAAGCATAAACTCCCTCTTCTCAAGATGATATCTTGATTCTGCCAGTCAAAAATACAGCCAGATCTGCTGTGAGATCAGCACAGCACAACACCTTATGTCTGTAACACCTTATGTCTGTCATCCTGAGTGCTATCACGTGGCCTCAGACTGCAAACAGCACTGCTGGGGCTCCTCAAATCCTGGGTTTCAGACTGCAAAATGTCATTGAGGTGCTGGAGCGTGTCCAGAGAAGGCCAAGGAGCTGGGGAAGGGTCTGGACCACATGTTTCATAAGGAGTGGGAGCTGGAAATGAGTTCAAAACTTCCCAAGGGAAAAAAACCTTAGATCATACTTCAGTGCCTCTCACTTATCGTGTGCCACTGTGATAAAGTAATTGCACCACAGCCAGAGGAAATTTTTCAGTGAAAGGCTCCTGAAGGGGAAGAGGGCTGGGAGATTACATGGATTGAAGACTGAACTGGATGAAAGTTTAGTGGCACACAAGGGTTTAACATTTGTGACTCAAGTCAGTGGAGTAGCTAATGGTTTCTGATGACTTTCTGTTATCATGCAACCACAACCTACGAAATTGCAGCCAAAATCCACGTGTCTATAATTTCCCCCTCTGTTAAATACTGGTGAATGCATAGAAAATATATCAATGTGCCCAGAGAGGTATTTACACTGTCATATTTGCATTAAGGTCTGAAGTTCTCCTCACCATTCCTTGGCTATGTATAATAAGTCTTCTCCAGCTCTATATAAAATCTTAAGTTTAGGGAAAATGGTGTAGTCATTATAGTGCTCTTAGTAAATGCAAATGATGATTATTAATAAATGACATCTACTGTCACTTTTTTTTAAACCACACTTCCCTGAAATGCTCCACCAAATCGTATTTGAAAAGGCTTGTACTAGCATTTATTTCTGTTTCAAGTCACTGGTCACTTCAGTAAAAGCCCAGGTTATTATTATTCTTAGCTCAAGTTCTTGGTTCAAAACTACACCAATCCTGGTACACTGTAGGGTGGCAGCTATAAAGAGAACAACGGAATAAGTCAATGGTCATTGTCTTTTTCTTTTTGAAGGGATGACTCACCCATCCTTATGAGTAGATTCATTGTGGTGTTGTATTCATGGGGACCAGGGAACACTAAGGACAGAGCTGCAGCACAGTGAAACCCTCAAGAAAAGCCTGTAGGTCAGGGATGAGGATAGGATATAGCAAGAGATGAGATGTATGAAATTCTAACTTGCAAACACAACACAGAACCTTTTCTGAGTACTTTGAACATTTCTATGGATCTGATCTGTTCTGATTTGTTGAGCTTGAAGTCAATCTAATATATCTGAATATCAATGAAAGCCATAAAAATATTTTTTATATCCTTCCATTTTAAGATGTCTCCACCACCTTTTCCCCTTTATTCTTTCCATTATATTTAGAAAAATAGAACAATACAAAATTCATCTTCTCTAACATAAAGAGATGTTTGCTGAAGTGCTTGGCTTAGGCAAGCAAGTCTTGCCAGCTCCTTCCAGCAGCCAGTTACTGCAGCCAGTGCCTGCCCATGAATTATGGTGCAGCCAACTTCTAGGCTCTGTTATTTACCTGAAATCTTGGTTATTTATATAACAGCAAACACAGCATGGAGACCACCAGGCAGACTTCATCTCTGTCTTTGAATGCTGAAGAACAAAACCTGCTGCTTGGGATGGCATGGCCATGCCCCAGTTGTGCCAGGCTCTGCACTGTGCAGGAGGGTGTGGCACAGTCTGGCTTGGTTTTGGGGAGTTTTCCAGTGTGGAGGTTGAGGTATGTTTGCCCTCAAGATGCACCATCATTGTGAAATTTATAAACTGAGAGCTTCGCTCAAGCACTGAGTATTTCAGCAAATATCTTCAGGATGGCTTTCAAGGGTGTTGGAGGCCTGATCATGCAGAGGTTAAGGCAAACACTTAACTGCCCCAGTGGTTTACAAAAAATTTTGGAGACTAGTCATAGTAGAAAAGTGCACATAACTTATTTAAACATTTGCTAATTCAAATATTTAACTTTAATGGTTTCTTTTGGCTCACAGTTAAATGTCAATGCATATTTGCCATCATGCAATATTTAATTCAGCAATATATGTGTAAAGCTGGTTTTATTTACTGTGGCAAAATTAACTAACTTCTCTCCCCTGTCTGTGAATTGTTATAGAATGCCTTGTAATGTGGGGGGTAAGGTGAGATGTTTTTCCAGTTGTCATTGCCCACTCATTCAGTAAATACTGCTGCCTCAGATGATCAGGTGTAGAGCATCCCTCACACCATAAAAAGCACACTGGCAGAAATTATCTGCCCAGTTAGATGGGGAAAAAATAAAATGTGCAAGGAAATGGCACATACTAGACTTTGTTTTGTATCTTGCTACATGTGTGATTCCGAGAAAATAAAACATGCTGCTCAGAAAACTAGATTGTGTTGCACTGAGTACTGGACTGCAGACAGGAAGAAATACTTTTTGTTCATTTGTAATTTTTTCTTTGGTGCAGATTTAATTATTAAAGCTGCACATTCCTAAGATAAACTGCTTGATGCTTTTAGATTTTTGATTAGTGCAAAGAAGAATGCAAAATGCATCAATAAGTTTAAAGATTTGTGGTAGATACAAACAAAAATCTAGTTCTACACATTTTTTATACAAAACGTATAAATTACTGGGGCCTTGATCAGAGAAAATACCTTGATCAGAGAAAATACTGGCTTTTTCATTATGGCTCTTTGGGTTTTTTCCGTTTTTTAAGCTTTGAAATAAAAAAAATCCCAGAAGAGACAAAGCATGGAGCAGCACATGTAGACATCTGCTGTCCAGGGAATTTCTGGGAAAAATTGCACAAGCTGGGCTGAGTGGGGAAATTATCAAAACCACTCTCGACTAGAAATGTAAAATTATGTGTTTGGGAATCAAGACCTTTAATGCAGTTGGCTTCTTTAGGATGAAGAACATTATGTAAATTTAAAGTATTTTTTCTTTCCCTTAGGACCACAATGTTTCTCCACACAAACCGAAATACAAGCACTGTGAGACATGGCACCACAGTCATATCACAAAAAGGAATTCTTACTGTATTAGNTGGCTTTTTCATTATGGCTCTTTGGGTTTTTTCCGTTTTTTAAGCTTTGAAATAAAAAAAATCCCAGAAGAGACAAAGCATGGAGCAGCACATGTAGACGTCTGCTGTCCAGGGAATTTCTGGGAAAAATTGCACAAGCTGGGCTGAGTGGGGGAATTATCAAAACCAGTCTCGACTAGAAATGTAAAATTACGTGTTTGGGAATCAAGACCTTTAGTGCAGTTGGCTTCTTTAGGATGAAGAACATTATGTAAATTTAATGTGTTTTTTCTTTCCCTTAGGANTGTAAATTTAAAGTATTTTTTCTTTCCCTTAGGACCACAATGTTTCTCCACACAAACCGAAATACAAGCACTGTGAGACATGGCACCACAGTCATATCACAAAAAGGAATTCTTACTGTATTAGCTTTTGAATGTCCTTCAACACTATACATACAGAAATTTAGTAACAATTTTTCTTTTAATCCACTAACATTCCAAGTAAATACAGTTTATTATTTTTAGAAGAGTTTAATTCTTTTCTTTGTATTTCTGTGTTTAACCAGAAAGAAAACTTAAGACAATTTCTTTTTAATTTTGGCAATTTTTGGGAGGTATACAGGATGAACAAAAATCCTTGACAAAGATGTAATATTGTAGACAAATAATTAGTTTCAAATACATTTTCAAAGCTCATTGGTCATAAAAAGGCTTCAGAAGTACGTAATTCTTGCCAAGTTGTGTGAACAAAGGAAGAAATAATGAGGTTGGCTAAAGGCAGACATAGAAACACTTTCTTAAAAAGAGCCAGAATGGGTAAAAGCATTTAGACAAAATGATGTATATAAGGTCAGTTTTAGCTTTCTGGAGAAGGACTTTGATGTTTATCAGTTTGTATGAGCTTTAAAGTATCATAAAAGTTGAGCAAGACATTATAAACGAACTGGCGCTGAGAAGTAATTACTGTGAAATTGCTAAATAACTGATTTCTTTTCTATTTCTTGCTTTGAAAAGATCTTTCACACCGATAGAAATGCATCCTCTATACTTCCCTTAGGTTTAGATTGCACCATAAAGCACGCAGCTGCAGCACACCTCCTCTGATGGATTCTCAGTGGCTTTTCCTGCACTTGGGCATTTTTGCACGCGAAGAGCTGACTTTCCTTGAGCCATTCCCTTTGGCAACTGGCAGCACAGTTTCCTTCCTGCTGGTCCTTCTGGCTTAAAGGCAAGGTCAGGGCAAGAAGGTGAGCAGATGGTAACACTGAAGAGAGCTGGAAGTCTTGGAGGCAAGTTGCTTTCTGTGATCACACCTTCTCTTTCAGCAGCCACTTGCCTCAGCCTTCCCCAGATCAGGTGCTTTTTCTCTCAGTAAAACTCAGAAAGGAAACTGGCATTAAATGAACACTAACGCTAAAAACACTTCAAAGAACTAAGGGTGATTTGAATAGAGGAGTATAAAAAGGGGCTGGAGGTCAAAAGCCAGGTTTGAGGATCAGCTACAAAGCAGTAGGAAGGAATCCAGCTGCAGGGTCACTTAAGTCAAGAGCAGACATGGCCCAATAAGAAGCATCCACCAAGGTTATTCTCACACTCTCTGCCAGAAACCCTTCAAATACAGGCAGTTCTGACTGCTGGGGACATTCACTCATTTTGTGACAAAAATACACGTTCCATGTCACAAGGGAAGTGCAGGTCTGTTCATACAAGGGGTTTTAAGGACATGAGACCCAGGACACCACCCAATATCAGACACAGGCACGGGTGGTGTACAGAGTGACTTCACCTGCATGTGGCTTTTCATAAGATGTCTCATATTTATTTTTGCCACTTTTTTAGACTTAAAACTGAACATCTTTCCTTTTGTGAGGACGAAGCAAAGGAGACTAAAAGTCTGAGTGCTGGGTGCTCCCCTGGCAGGGTATGGCCCAGCGGGTACAACACAAAATGAATAGGGACAGATTTGGGAATTGAAGTCCTGCAGAGCATTCCTGGGCAGATACAGAGAGATTAATTCTGTTCAAGCTACTTCCTTCAGGAAGTGTATGACAGAAAACCAGTCCACGGATCTATAGCACAGAGTGTTATTGGAAGTAAGTCTTCTTATTCCTTTGTTAAACTGAAAGAAAATAATTGATCAATGAACATAGCAGAGCTTTCTATAGTGTTTAAAAATGAAAACTGTGATTGAAAAATTCAACTGTTTGAAACTTTTGAAAGTTTTGACTGAAATTGCATAAAAGACATTTGGTTTTTAATCCAACCATAACAGTATAATTTATTGAACACTTGTTCCAGCAAGCAGCTGACCTCTGAATAAACAAGTTATCCATTAATTGAGGCTGATATTCTTAGACAAATGTCTTAAGGTTTCCTGCATCTCCAGACTTTTGATTACGGTAAAGACAAATTTGATCCCATGCATTTTATCTCACTGATAAGTGGTCAGAGCCAAAGCAAAAGTTTTATTTATTCCTGATGTGAGAACAGCAATGGATTGCTGATCTGCTAGCAGCAATGCACTCTCATAGCACATGTTTCTCGTGGACTTTTATGGTACTTTGTTTTGCCTAAAACTTCCTGCTGCTCTGATCTCAGTGTGTGCAATAGATAAGACAGATAATCTGAGGCACATTTTGTACATTACATTGGAATTTTAGCCTCTACCAGTCAAGGTATCTGTTATTAAGGGATAGGTCTTCATATCATTTAAGAAACACTTACTGGAAGTGATTTTTCTGCACCAGTAAACTGAAACTGGTGAGACCTGGGAAGTAGCCTGACATGTTCATGTGTCCATGAACCTTGCTTGTCACCCTGGTTTTGAGGATTTTTCTAGGCCTTCTGAGTTGTCTTTCATATTGGAGTCAGAATTTTTACTTTCCAACACTTTTTACTATAAACAACAGCTTTGTTTTCCTAATTGTCCTTCATTGGTTACATATTGTTAGGTATGAGGAGAAAGTTGATTGACAGTTGTCTTGACCAGTGTGGTTTGGGAGGTGGGATTTCATCCTCCAATCCACAGGCACCTTTGGAAATGGATAAAATTGAGTTCTGTAAATAAACTCGGGGCTTTTCCTGCTTTGCTCATCACCGTGCCCTCATGAGGTTCTTTCATGTCATGTTGCGGCGTTGCGAGCAGATTTAATTATTGTGGATACATTTAACCACTGTGCATTTAGTCCTCCTCTATTGTTGACACTCCTTGATACCATCCATGAATTTTCTGTTCACAGTGTCTCAAAGCAGCTATGGCTGGATGATCTGGAGATCCTCAAATCCATCCCCTTGCTCAAAGCAGGGTCAAAGAAAACAAGCTGCTCAGGGCTGTGTCCAGTTGGTGTGAATACCTTGAAGAATTGAGGAATCTATAAAATTGCTGGGCAACCTATACTTCTGCTTGTCCAGTCTCACAGTGGAATTCACTTTCCTTATGTTGAGTTTGTTGTACTTCAGTTCATGCCCATTCCTCCTCAGCCTGCCACCAGGCACCACTGAGACCAGTCTGGCTCATTTTTCAAGAATCTTGAAGCAGGACTGACTCATGACCCCCTCCCAATGACTGTGTGCGATCACTCCACTGAGCACATGGTATTGTTTTTGCTCTTGTCAGGCAGTCAGGAGCAGTAGAGCTGTGAATAGCAATGTTCAGGCTTCCATTTCTTTATTAACATGTGAGTACAATTGCTTGTATTTACCATTGTCCTCCAGTTTGTTTGCCCTTGTCAGAAACGGCTTTAATAGCTTCTGATTCTGTTTCTGGACTCTGGCCTTTTGTCTTTCTTTCCTCTATTCGGGCACTGTGAACCTTTGCAGGAAGAGCACTCCTTATTCCCCTTGTTCTAGACCCCAGCTGTGCTTTTCTACACAAGGAAGGTTGGAATACACCAGCCAGAATATGGAGTTATGTCCAGCTATTGCAGTTTGGTTGTAGCTGGTCTCATAGCCAAAATGAACAGAGACATACAGCCTGGACAGGCTGTAATGAAAAGAATATTAAACCAACAACTGTCCTGTTTCTAGCTGACTTCTGTTTCTCCTCATCAGGTGAGCAGAAACAGTAGAAATGCAATATAATGACCCAGCAGACAGAACTGTGGGCTGTTGTGCCATATACAGCTCCATTAAAACTTCACACAGACCAACCAAGGAAACCAGCTCAACAGGACTTTGGATTTCAATTCATCCTTCTTTTCTTTTTACAGACTGTGTGATTGAAGGGATTGAAGGGAGTCCTGCTGGCAGATGCATCTGAGGACCATAGCTGTAGATTGAGGGAAGACTGGTAAAGCTGAGCAAGCTAACAGAGGCCCACAGGTGACGTCCACTTAGGGCATGTTACAAAAAAATAGGCATGAATTTACTTTTGATTCCTGACTTAATCCCATTTATGATTTGTGTGTGTGTGTGTGTGTGTGTACAAACAGCAGGGAAACAAACCTACAGTTTCAAATGGAGAACGAAAATATAAACATTTATGAGACCAGGATTCTCTGCTGAAGAATTTATCAGAAAACCTGCTTTGAATCTGCTGCCTCATCCTGCAATACGTTACAGTTTGCCTAATCAAGCAATCACTTATTAGCAATAAATAAATAAAATTGGGACGATTGCGGCAAAGAAACTCATATATTCAACGGTCTGATTCCAAAGGTAACTCTGGGCCTGCATTTACAGTTAAGATAATTTAAAATGAAGGCATATCATAGTCTTGCCTGGCACAGAGTTACTTTTCTTCCCAGTAACACCAATTATCTAGGCAATGGAAACTTTACCACTCCTATGTAATCCTTCTGTAAAGATCAGATAATCATAAAAAATATTGCATCATAAATCAGCCACAGCATGGGCCAGGCTGACCTTGGGAGCCCCAGTCTTCTACCCGTGCAGAATATAAATTCTAGTGCTGGGTTTTGCTGGGATCTATTGACAAGATGGGTGCCACCAGGGACTTGCTGTGGTTGTTCCTCTTAAATGCAGCGCTCCTGGACAGCGTCTCACCCAAGCTACACGAAATACCTTCTTCCCAAAAAGGTAGGAAAAAGGGTCTCTTACTTCACTGCTCTGGGTCTATACAGGGCACTCACAGGCCAGTTTAATCAACCCTTTGCAAAGATTAGAAGTTGAAATTAGATAACATCAGGTTGTCTTATTAAAAATACGAACCAGTCCATATCACGATTAAGTATTATTTTTGTTGAAGTGAATGTGGTTTGATGAAGTTATCATTGTTTTGCAGTAGAGTCTTGTAGCTAAGTTTGAACCAAATATAAAAAGAATTCTAACATGAAAGACAGAGATTTTGCTCCTATAAATCTGTGCGTTTCTGTATGGAATTATGAGGGATTATAGTTTCTTTGGCTATAATATATATTTGTGTTATCATATTTCAAATTCCACCTTGCAAATGCACATGGGACCACCCAATACTTATTTAGCTTTATATAATTTAATGGGAGTGCAGTAGAAGGACACAGTTGCTGTGTTGTAGGGTATCAGGAGACCCAGGTGTGTGCATTTTACTAACTTGGACATGTGGAATAAAAACTTGGAGACTGTAACAACCCAGCCTACACATGTGCAAATACAAAACAGTGTTGGGTTTCCTTCGAAACCAATATTTAATATTGCTAAGGACTTTCTAAACACTATCAGTATTTTTAAAAAGCTAAAAAAACCCAAAACCCCAGCAAATAAACAAAAAAGGTATGACTTTGACTCCTCTTTCACAGAAGATATCTGAAATCTTATGCTCTTGCAAGGAATTTCTTCTGACTCAGACACCTCTTTGTTCACTGTTTTTTGCAGTTATAAATAAGAAAACAACACCCATTATATCCTTGGGCATACTGCTGATAGAATGTGCATTGCTAATTTTGCCCACTGCTGTCAAAAAGACAGTTCAAAATACTTGAATTATAAGAACAGAAAACAGAGAAATGAAAACTAATCTTTTTACTACTAATTTAATTTTACAGGTAAAGCTGTGTTTATAAACAACTGAAAGTACTGGGGTATTTCAAATTAGATCACGTATTTAAGGGAGTTCCAAAAATACTCTGTGTTACTCATGCCCAGTCACCTCTTCCTTTAAACTTTGAGTATTTCACTGTATTAGGTTAACAGTAAGACTTCAATGCTTGGTTTATTGACCTTACAGCAAATTCTGTCCATTCATAGCAAATCCACATTAAGAATTGCCACTAGAAAATTCAAGTATTAGTCAAAAATCCAAATTATTCTTTTTAGTCTGACCAAACAATAATCCAAACATGCAGGTATGAAAAAATCAGTTTGCTAATTGGCAGACTTGCCTCCAGTTGTGTCTGTTTACCTCCTTTTATTAATTGAAAAGATCATTCTGTGAAGCTACCATGTCCTTGTGGAATATGACATCACTAATTATCTCATTTCGCAGAGACCAGAGCTTTGCCCTGCATCCCTAGAATATGCAGCTCTCTAGGGAAAACATATCTCTTCTGAATTTGTTGATCACATGTATTGTAAATTCAGTCACTGAAAGGAGCCATGAACAACAAGAATCCTAAAGTAATACATTCATAGAATCACAGAATCATAGCATGATTTGGGTTACAAGGCAACTTTAACAAATTTATGGCTTAAACCTCGAAAAAGAGGCAGAGAAAGTTTAAAACAGAAAATGCCCAAAGCCACGTATGACCTTGAAAGTTGCCCATGTGCCAAGGTAGCAGTAACGTGCAAGCACTGGGAGAAAACCAGCCAC